>WAAF01012822.1:596925-705739 GCA_013400475.1 Tricholaema leucomelas
ATTCTATTCTATTCTATTCTATTCTATTCTATTCTATTCTATTCTATTCTATTCTATTCTATTCACAGTATATGCTCAGTGAGGTGAGAGCAGCCACACAGATGAGGGTGTGATTTTCAAAAGCAATTTGTATTGGCTTGTCTCTTGTGCCTTTGAAGTCGGGGGAAGACCTTACTAGGAGGGGAAAAGTGGGCAAGCACTCAGGACTTTGGAAAACCTGACTCTAAAAAGACAGATCAAGATAATGAAATGCTAAGAGTATGAGAGCAAAATGTGCTGATATTGAATGCTGGTTCAAAAATGTACTCACAGGATAAGAGACTCAGGGCTCAGAGCTGACAGTCATGTAGCTTTGGGTTTTCTTGCATGTGATGATTTGGGTGTTACCCCCCCCCCCCCCACCCCCCCCCCCCCCCCCCCCCCCCCCCCCCCAACCCCCCCCNTAGTGATTATCTATGTTTTGTTCTTTGTTTTTATACATCTCAGCAAGCCTGTGAGTGAGGTAGACATCACCATTGTTTTCCTTTCACAGCCTGTAATCTAATTCTTCTCACCAAGACATTCTAGCTAGGCTCAAACTAGCACATTGCAGTAGAAGGACATTCTGAATGGGCGAACCCAAGCATTGGCACTGTTGAATAAATGATATATGTAAATATATTTACCTATATGAATAAATGAATAGATGCACATATGGCAGCTGACAGGGGCACTAAAAGTAGATAGGTAATAACTTGGAAGTAATCCATATCACAAAACATCTCTCTGCAATTACATCCCATTTCACACCTGCCTTGGTGTTTGTGTCTCTTTGAAGTGCCTCTGTGGTCACAGTTCATCTGCTAAGCAGTTTTTTATTTCAACTCTACAGATAGTTAAAAAAAACCCAAACAACCAAACCAACAAACCAGTCTTACCCATTACTCCTCTAATGCACAGTGTAGGTTTTGATTGCCTGGGTATTTTTACAGGAGATGTCTTTGTGCCTCAGACTCTCATTTATTTTCACTATGCACATTTGCACAAAGTAGAGCCTTGGATTGCTGATAAATGAGTCTAAGGGATTGCTCCATGACACAGTTCTGAATTATTTGAATTCTCTATTTATATAAAAAAATATGAAACACATGCTCTCACTTGCTCTGCCAAATAAAAGTCATTTGAAAACAGAGGCTTGGGCAGTTATAAACTTCACAAGTTTTAGCTGAATTCAGCTATCAGTTTTAGGTGAGGTTAAAAAAAAAACATCAAGAGAGACATTTCTAGAGCAATGAAACACATTGGTTCAGCACTTCTGAAGTGAAACTCCTAAGTTTTCATCTTGATTGCTTCTTAGTTTTTCGTTGTTGTTGTTTTAACAGTTTGATTTTCCTTTGTTTCTTACTACAAAGTGCAAGCAACCTGAAATGAAACATGCCCTCCACCCTAAACATTTAGTTTTGGCTCCAAAGAATCTTTTGAGAGGTATCCAAAATAAAACACCCTTTGATTTGCCGAGAATCAAGACATTGCCATTATGGGACAGCTCATTTTCTTAAATCTTTTCAGTTCAGTCACTAAACAGGGAACTCTGTTACCTAGACAGCACTACGTGTCATACCTGGGCAGGTGTGAACTGCTGCACAAGTGGAGAATTAGGCTGCTTGTGGGAGCTGTACCCTCTGGTACTGAACTTCAAATGAACAGGCTTTAGAATAATATATAACACAATAAAAGTATTAAAATAAACATATCTGCCATGGGGTTTGGTCTTCTTCCAAGAATGGGAGTATGACTTGTTCTGTAGAGCTTATGTTTTTTTCCCTCCTTTTCATTCAGGTTTGAACATGAAGTTGCACTTTTTTTTTCTTTAACCTTTTTTTTTGTTTTGTTTTGTTATTTTTTTTTTCTTCTGGTAGACCACACAGCCTCCTGTCAACAGAGCACTTACTGTCACCCTTCAACATCTTGGACCCTTTGTGTACAGTCCACACATTAAGACACTCTGTAAAATTGATGTCCAAGAAGAAGCAAGTACGTACACTTAATAAATTGAGATTCCCAGCAGTAGCTTTCCCTTACAGGAAAAAAAAAGATCTCTGTAGGCTTAGGTCACACTCTGACACTAGCTGCTTCAAGCAGAGTAAGGAAAATACAGGGATTAGCCATTTGCTGTCTTCTCTGACTTATGGACTTCTGTAGATTAAAAATACACATGTATATATACATACATATAGTTACAAGCGCAGCACCTATGCATAACAAAAGGACCAAAGGTTGAACATCATTAAGTTCAAAAAAAAATCAAACAGAGCACTTGATACTGCACATTTTCAGCCTGCCACACCTATCTATTTAACATAACTAGAAAAAAAAATACTGACCTCAGTGGTTTACTTCCAGCCTTGCTAAACAATGATGTAATTTTGTGTCTGCCTTCATTCTTTTACAAGGCTCAGACTCTGACTGACTAGCAGCCAGTTACCCTGGAAAACCTCACCAACAAACAAACACTTGCAGCCTTGAAAGACCGAGAGGCTGTAGAGAGAACCTGCAGTTTAGCTGACTTCTGGATACAAGTGGGTGGTATAAACATAAAAGGGATGGCATTAGATTAGAGCTCTTACTTTGATCTCTGTACAATAACAATAAAACAGTCATAAAGGACTTTCACTCAGTGGATCTCAAAGCACTAGACAAAACGTTAATAAGCCTCGCAGCTCCCCTCTGAGGCAGATATTATCGCCTTCGTTTTACCAAACAATAAACTGAGCCCAAAGGTCTGCGATGGTTTGCCTGAGGCGTGCAGGCAGCCATCTGAGAGGGACACGGCCCTGTCAGACCCCCGGCAAGGGGGCAATGCGGTCGTGGCTTTCTTGCCTGCCCTTGTTAGAGCACTGTGCCTGGCAGCCCCATTCTTTCTCGGTGGCAGCCCAGTTTCCCTGCTCTGCACCCATTTGCTCTGCTCTGGGCGAGGCCAGCAATGTTTCTCCTTTCTGCTTGTTAGCGCTTGAAGCGTTCAAGTCTCCTCCGGTCCTGTTTAATTTTCTCCTGTCTTTAGTATACATGCCCTCATGCTGTTCTTGGCAGGCCTCAGAGGTTGTGGATCTGATGCCCATGTAGCAGTGGAGTTGGTACTTTACCAAACCAAGAGGAAGCACTCCACTGGAAGGGTTGAGAACGCCACCTTCAGTTCCTCAGACTTCTTACCCCAGCCAGCCTCCTCTGCCAAAAGGATGCTCAGAAACACTGCCTTTCCATACACTCCCCCCACAAGGAACCTCTCAACCCAGGCTGTGAGAGTGAAGAATAGGTTGTAATTTGTTGTCCTGGACAGCATCCATCTGGTGTGAGATGTGGATCTGACCAGGCAGGTTAGGACTAGTCTGATCTTCCTTTTGCTGTGCTCACACTTGTTCATGGTTATTGGACTCCCTGTGCCCTTAAAATCCTCCACAAAAATCAACTCCTGTCTTAAAAGTCTAGTAGCCTGATGCAGAATTACCATAAAGCTCCTTTTTCCCAGACATGTCCATTTTTACTTCCCTCCAGGCTTAACCCAGGTGGAGTTGGAGCTGCAGCTCCTGTCTGGATTTTGGAAATCTCAGACAGGAGCCCAAGCAGCTGTGCGAGGAAGCAAGGATGCAGGCTCGGCCAGTCGAGGCAGCCGCCGGGCAGCCCACGGCCCGTGGGATGGAGCCAAGCCTTGCAAACACCGGGGTCCCTGAGAATCTGGTGGGACCAAAAGAAGAAAAGTCCTCCAGGGAATGGGGTGTGGGATGGGGGCCAAGAGTGAGCATTACATCAAGGGGCAGGAGTATGAATGAGTGCCTGCACTTGTCTCCGTTAGTGCAGGAAGAATGGAGTTATATTCATTTTAATCATCTGCTGCATTTGAGGCCAGATGGGAGACAGGAGAGACCTTGGGGTGTGGAAAACTTAGAGCTGAGGAGGTGGGTTCCAGTACCGCAAGTGAGCTGGGGGAAGAGGGTTTGGGAGCAGGGAGTCACAGAATGGCACTGGGCATGTGGGGCAAGAATCTGGGGTGGGATGGAGATGCTGGTGGGAAAGGAGGCTTGAGCAGCTTTGAAACAGGGAAGCTGCACAGGGTTGGAGGCTCTGCTGGGACAGGGCAGGGACTTCCCATGTGTGAGATTGGAGGTAAGGGAGACAGATGTGGAAGGATGCTTGGGAAGCCTTAGGCAGGTATGAGGCCAGAGGAGCTTTGGAAAGAGAAGGCTGGAACCGTAAGTGCCCAGGGCACGGGGGAGTTGCCAGTCTTTAGGGAACTCAGGCCAAGGCCAGAGTGCCTCTTTTGATGCCTGGGCTACCCATCCCACTCCCATCCCCTGCTTTCTCATTTTGTTGAAAATGTGGCAACACTACCTTGCAGTAAATACTGTCACGACTGTGGTCATCGTAATTGAATAATAATATTGGCAGCAGCCACCAGCAAAGGGGACTGACTTTTCTGCTTTAAGAAATAAATATTTGAAGAGTGTAGGGAATTCTCCATTGTCAGCTGTTATGGCAAGACCTTTTTGTCCAAGAGAATCATCCCACAGAACCCACAAGACCTCATTGTCTTGCACCCCAATTTATCTACCACCTAAATGCACCAGCACAGATCTGAATTCCCTGAAGCATCCACCAACAGGAATGTTTACCTCTTTCCTGCCCACCATCCCAAGAAAACATGTTCAGGCATAAAGTCAAGATTGTCTTTTCATGTTTTGTTTTCTAGTAGAGCTGGGTAGAGTTTGTGTTTTCCTATCCTATAGAACATTTTCAAGATTCTAGATATTTTACTATCTTGAAAAAAGTAAATATATGTATATATGGATGTCAGAACATATAGCTAAAATATCAAGTACACTTTAAAAAGTAAACCCTCTCCAATTAAATCAAACCAGATTTAATTTAATTATTTTCAAACAGTTACTGTTATTATTATTACTTTTATTTCAGCTTTTGAAAATATTGTTTATTTGCATTACAAAATTAAAAGTGCTTATAAAGAGAACTTCCTCCCTCCCTCCAAAGTACAAAGGGAGACATTTAGTCAACTGTTTATTTTCTTTTTTGCAACAGCTTTTTCAATAAGAGAAATTAGTCAGAGCCAAATCCTTTTGAGAAGTTTTTAGTCAGCAGCTCTAACAAAATATTGAAACATATTTCTAGGTGTAGGTGACTGAGAGGCTCTACCCATGAGCAGCAAAGGGAGCTCCGTGTATAGCAGCGATCAACTCACTGCAATTAGAGAGGGCATATGTATCCAATCATTGCCTCTCCTGTGACCTCCAAAAAGCTGATCATGGGCTGCATCAGTACAGAAGGCTTTCTGTGCACTTTATGGAGAGTTGTGAGGCTTGGTCAGCAAAGAGAGAGGTTTTTTTGTAGTGATGTGGTACTTTGACAGATTACCCTGCTTTGTATGATGGAGAACTTGTAGGTACTTTGCCGTTGCCTGAAAGCTTGAGGAGTCTGAGAAGTGGGTGGTCAAACTGGTCAAGCTCTTTGGACTTCTGATCAGCACAACTGAGATTTAATACTGATATATGGCATGTTTTGCCCTTCAAATCAAATTTAAGATGAAAGAACTGTTCTGGATAACCAGGCAAGGATTTTGTATTGACTTTTTGCAAGTATAAAACCAAAGCTGGTTTTGCAGCCTCCCTTAGCCTGCACTTAGCTCCATCCTGAGAGTTAATACAGGTGATAATCTGTCATATCTGAATGGTTCGAAATCATTAAAACCCAAGCCAGCAGAGATCCATGAAAGATTCACCATCAGACAGGGATCTCATAAAACACCTTTTAAAGTATTGAGGGCAAGGTAACATGTGAACAATGCTGTGATATGTACCTTTTTATCTGCTTGTACAGCTGAATCTCCCTTTCTTATAGATTGGTATGACCCTGCATGTATGCACCTGTGCACACACACACACAGATGTGCCATCTTTATAAAACCTGATAGTCAAAAGCAGGAACATTTATTTTGGCTAATGCAGGTAGAGTATTTTACTCTACTTGGTATCTTTTTTTTCTACTGCACTGGCTCCCTGCACCCCTCAAAACCAAAACCAACACATCCTCAAAAGACTCCTGGTTTCCTGTCAGCAACCAGTACCTCTTGACAGATTACCCCAGGGAAAAAAAAGAAAAAAGCAACCCAATCCTGACTCTCTCACAGAGTTTGTGTTGCCCTCATTTACCTTTTGCATAACAAAAGCTCAGACTATAATTCTGAATAGCTGTTTTGTGTAGCTGAACCAGGTGTCTTGCTTGGAAAGACGGTACATTAAAAGTCAGCAAAATGCCAATTTGCTTTGTTTCAAAACATTTTGTTTCAATTGTTGCCAAGGCCTGGGGCTAAACACTGCATTCTGTTTTAAGTGTCTCTGTTCCCCAGTCAGCGAGTTTTTAAGGTTTTGCTTGTTATTTATCAGAATAATGACAGTCTCACCTAATCCTATTGCTCTGGAAGAGATTTTAAGAACTAAACCCATAGCTGCATACAATCATGACTATGATAAATTGATGCCCACAAATAAGGTAATTTCTGTCCAATTAGTGAGTCTGGTGAAAGGAAAGATCAGAAATAAATGTCTGTGTTGGAAGAATTTTGGCTCTTCTGTCATCATGTCTGTGGAGTTCATAGACCTCCGACTGCCGTGTGCAAGCTGTGCACCATACTCGGTTGCTGATTTATTTAATCAGAGTTTAAACAAGTATCCATTGATCTCATAATTTGTTCTCTACGTGCCTGTAAACCACTGGTTTAGCTCTGCCACAAGTCCATACAGGCTTGGCCAAACCGACCAACGTTCTTCAGCAGGGAGGCTTAGGCACATGTTTAAGCACTGTGTTGAACTGGGGCCATTTAAAAGTCCCTGCACCTGGAAGTGGTTTTGCGCATGCCTAATTTTAGGCACTTGAGCAGTCCCAAGCAATTTAATGTGCCTACTTATATGTGTGAAGTCACTTGTATGCAAATGTCTGCAAGACCATGACCTAGCACTGAGCTGCTCTGTCTTGATATGTAGTAGAATATTCTCTGAGAAAAAAATCTTTTTCTCATCGAGCACTTCCTAAGATGGCCAACAATGGGTCAGAGCAGAGGTACTTTTAGCTCTCTATCTTGCTTGTAGCAAGGGTAAGTGGTGGACACCTAGGGAAAAGAAGCAAGAAACATGGTGAGCATGTAAGGATATGTCTTCTTGTATCTCCTCCCTCCTCTCAGCTTCAGCCATCAGTGCATTGAGGAGGTCTTAAGCTGGAAGCTCTATTTGCTCTACTATGTTTCATAGTCCCTAGTGGGCCTTTAGACTTTAGCTTCCACAGTATACCATGGCATAACCTTTCACAACTTAAAAATAATGGGAAAACTTAAAATGATGTGGAAAAATCCCCTCTAACATAACCCATATCTGTTCCTGACTTTCTTGCAGGCTGCCCCCCTCAGCTTGCATATGACAGCAAGTTCCTCCTCTAGTCACTTCATGCTGTAACTCTGTGTATCCCTCTCCAGTTCGACCATTCCCACTGCCACCTTCCTAAATGACAGTATATTTAGTCTTTCTCTGGATACTCTTCCATAGTGCCCTCCTCGTGTTCTTCCTCTGTACTCAGCACTGGTCAGGCCACACCTTGAGTATTGTGTCCAGTTCTGGGCTCCTCAGTTCAAGAGAGATGTTGAGGTGCTGGAACGTGTCCAGAGAAGGGCAACAAAGCTGGTGAGGGGCCTGGAACACAAATCCTAAGAGGAGAGGCTGAGGGAGCTGGGGTTGTTTAGCCTGGAGAAGAGGAGGCTCAGGGCAGACCTCATTGCTGTCTACAACTACCTGAAGGGAGGCTGTAGCCAGGTGGGGGTTGGTCTCTTCTCCCAGGCAACCAGCAACAGAACAAGGGGACACAGTCTCAAGTTGTGCCAGGGGAAGTATAGGCTGGATGTTAGGAGGAAGTTCTTCCCAGAGAGAGTGATTTGCCATTGGAATGGGCTGCCCAGGGAGGTGGTGGAGTCACCGTCCCTGGAGGTGTTCAGGAAAAGCCTGGATGAGGCACTTAGTGCTATGGTCTAGTTGACTGGATAGGGCTGGATGATAGGTTGGACTGGATGATCTTGGAGGTCTCTTCCAATCTGGTTGATTCTATTCTATTCTATTCTATTCTATTCTATTCTATTCTATTCTATTCTATTCCTGCACTCATCTCATACACTGGCATACATCTGAGATGTTAAAATGTTTTCTATTTTATTTCTTTCACAGCAGCGTTTTTCATTCGAATGCTGCTGAGCACTGAACTGACGCTCGGAGAACTACCCACAATGACTCAGTTTGATGCATCTTAACAATTCTCACATGGGGAAAAACTGTGTGAATGCTATTGGGCTCTATCTGACAGAAACAAGAGTCTCTTTGAACTGCAGCTGAGTCATCTGTGTCCTGCAACTGGTTTAAATATCGTGACTAGGGTGACACTTTTATCACTGAAGTTGTGACTAAACTTGTGACTAGTGATGAATGAACAATTGAAAAAATAAAAAATCACAGAATTTCTTCTAAATTCAACAGCTAATTTCAGTCTGACTGAGCTCTTGGCTTTTTTTCCTTTTCCCCTCTTTTATTTTTTTGTTGGTAACAGTTTTAAACTTCAGTTAATACATTCAGCTGCAGAACTGATCTTAACTGATCTTTACAGTTGTCATGGTCAGTTAGTTACCGAAATCATGTGGCATTATTTCTGTTTCCTGGCTGGATTCATTCTGTAACAAATCAAACCAGCAAGTATTACAGTCAAATTGATCCAAGTTATTTCTGTGGTTGTATGAGTAGTTTAAGTAATATCCCAGATGTGGTGCTGTGCACTGTGGCTTGTGTGTTCCTCTGCAACTCCCTGTTTTGGGTGACCATCAATGTTGGCTGTTGAGAAATCTGTTTTTGAAAAGTGAATAGGCATTTTGGTGCAAATAATCTTGTCTCACCCTAAACCAATGCAAGCCACTGAGAAGGGTCCCCTGGGACTGAACTAGTGAGCAAAGCAGTGATGTGAAAGTAAAAGAACAAATAAAGTCAAAGCCACTCAGTTTTTACTAGGGCTAAACCTAATGCTCAGTCCTACACAAAGTCAGGTGAATGAAATAACACCTACCAGCTTCATCAGGATTAGGGTTAACCTGTCACTTTTGGATGCTGACTGCTGCTTTGGAGAAGGACACAGGATAGATCTGGGAGGATGTCAGAGATGCCTCTGTGAACCCAAATCCTTTTTCACCTGAGGTCTTCTGTGTCGCTGTGGCTAACGCATCCCTTCAGCCCAGAGCCAGAGTCTTACTGCCACTCCAGTTTGCTCCATAGAAACATTCAATTTAAATACACAATGCAATTGCAACCTATTAAATATTGATTGTTTAAGAAGCGCTTGGTAAAGTGTATTAAACACAGTACACATCTGACCTCCTTGATGAATATGAGAATTCAATATACTGTTATATGTTTATTACCACATTAAATATGACATACATGTGGCACTCTGCATACCCTTGATGTAAAAGTATATGCTAATGCTTTCTCTGACAGCATCTACCTAAGTGATACACATCACAGCTTGTTCTATTAAACACCAGATAACTGTAACAGCTCCTTAACCTACAGTACTTTAATACTTCCTGGTGGACTAAAAGAACCATTTAATATTGTTAACTTCACAGCTGAATCCTGTGGGTTGAAATCCAGACAGGATCAATTCCCAGTCCCAGCGTGGTATTTTACACTTCAGAACACTGAGAAGCAGCAAAATCTAAGACCCAAAATTTAAGACTAAGATTGTATGCACCAGATAGGAAAAATATTTGTCTTGGTGAGGACAGGGGGTACAAAGAATTCAACATCCCCCACAGGACTGAGGTAGTGACTCTTCAGACCTCAAACACTCTACAATGTACTCAAACAATTTGGATCCTTCCACAGAAGAATGAAGAATTAGGTTCATGTTCCTACTCCAGATGAGAAAGAGTGGGAATCTGAGCCTGAGTGGATACTAGTAGAGAAGAGCAGTCTTGTAATTTATCCCACTTATCTTTCAGAGAAAGGATTGATCCAGTTTTCAGATAGATCTTCAGTCTAACCTCAGGTCCTGAGTGGAAGGAAACGTGGTTGTTAGCTGTGCCATACACCGCAGCATTTCCTATAGAATGAATCATAGAATCATAGAATGGTTTAGGTTGGAAGGGACCTCAAGGATCATCCAGCTCCAACCCCCTGCCACAGCAGGGACACCTCCCACTAGAGCAGCTCGCCATCTTTGATGGCTCGTTCTCACCAGGTGTGGTCTCTGAGGGACATAACTCTTGGCATGCACCAGGCAGCCCTCTGGCAGTGCCATGTCCCTCTGGATTCAGTCCTGCATCCTCAGTCCAACCATTTAATATCTGCCCTCAGTGGAGACTGGCTTTTTGCTGGAGCTGGCATTTGAAATGACTTTCAAATTCACACTGGACATCTTTCCACTGCTACTACAGCGGCACAACATGAACTCTGGTCATCCATCCTTCATCATCCAAAGCTACCACACTTTTCTCTTAAACGTGCTGGATCTGCTCTTGACCACTGAGAAGACAAGTTTCAGATAACTAGGAAAATAATTTGCTCATAGTTTCAGTCTCTATGACATTTTTTATCCTTTCATGGCAGTTACATCACTCAAACTAGAGACACCATTCAAACCAGAGACAGGAAAAGTGAAAAATTTTAGCAAGAATTCAAATACATTTTTTTTTCCCCTTTGGCAAGAAAAGAACCCCTAAAATATTTTAGGCTGGATATGCTGGTGCAGCGTTTCACAGAGAGCTGTAGTACAGATACCTCAGTTTCTAGATGCCCTTGCCAGACCGCATTTCCCAGCTGACACTGTTAATGGGAAGAAGGTGAGGGGGCAGAGTGTATAGTGGGAATTTCCCTGTAGTGCACCGTGGTTGGCGGAACCTATTCAAGACAATCCTATGTACACTAAGAAGTGTACATGGGGAAACCAGATCATGTACATGGGGAAACCAAATCAAAATGACTGTGAAGCTTTTTTTTTTTTTTTTCCCCAGCTAAAAGGTTGCTTTTTGTTGCTGTTTTTCTTTGCTTGGCTTGTTTCAAGCATCATCTCTTTCTTTAGTTTTACCTTCATATGTTTTCCCCATCCTTGAAAATCAAAGTCTGCCACTGGAACTGAAAACTCCAAAATGGCTCTGTGTGTATTACCTTGAATAGCCACAAGAGTGGCAATAAAAGTCTCTACATGTTACTCTTGCTTTCTCTATTTCTAGAAGTCCTTAATCAACTCAGGAAGAACTTTTTCCAAAGTCTATAATTTTCTAAATCACACTTGTAGAGTCTACAAGATATTTTAAAAACCCTCACTACAAAATGGTCCTGCATGTTTTATTTGTTAACTTCTTCCCCAAGGAAACAGTGGGTGTCTTGTCTTCCCCCCCCCCTTTTTATTTCCTTTCAACACTGATAGCTTGTCTATTAAAATCAGATCAGCAATTACAACTCATTTTGCACACACTGTGAAAATGCTGTCAGCTGGTTGCTGCTGATCATGGCTGGGTTTCAAGTAGCGTACTACTGTGCAATGCACTAACTGAGTGCATTCTAATTAAACCCCAGAAACGTTCAATCTTTCTCTGTTGCTTGCAATTTTAGCTCAACCAGGAACTTTCCTACTCAAAACTGGATGGAGAAGTTCCCCTTTTTTATTAGGATTGAGGTTGAGAGCGACTCAAAACATCTTACAAGATGCTTTTAGAGAGGTCCAGAGCATGGTCAGCACTCCCGTACACTCTTGGGAAACCCCTGTTAGCTCTTGAAGACCCAGGGCAGACAAACAATGTAGGGCAAAAATGAATGGGGATGCTTGCCACCAGGTAGATGCTGGGGCAGGAGTATCACTAGGACAAGACCGTGGGTCAGGGTGGACTAAGGCCATCGAGAGCAGTGATAAATGCTGCAGATTTAAGGGCAGTTTGGAGGGGAGAGCCTCCTCCTCACATCTCTTTTCATGCAGTCATCCCATGGTGGCAATAAAACCAAAGCTCCTGCAAATGCTGAAGCTCATCTAGCCTAAACAGGCTGTGGTGCCTGACAAAACTGGGGAGAGCCTCCACTAGGCATCAGTAGGAGCTTACAATTAGGATGGCAATAGTTCTCAGTTTTATATTGCTAATTAAAGTAATGCTTTTGAACGGTGTCAGGCAGACATCAAAGCTCTGGGCTTACTGTAACAGCAGATGCCACAAAGAGAAATTGTTTCCGTTGTCATTAGCCATGGCTATCTCTCCTTCTCAGGATGGCTTGTTAAATACAGAGCTTCAAACATGAACCTGAGCCAATGGAAACAAAACATGAAATGTTGATTGCCTTTGGGAATTTCCCCGTTCTTTCATTTCTTTAGACAAACAAAAAGGAAGAGATTTTCTGGGGTTTTCACATTGTGGAACTTCTCCGTTTTTCAGAACCTATGTTAAAATCTGATATTAATTTGCAAGTTGTCATCCAATGGTTTTCACAGAGGACCCTGCTACTATAGGAGGAGAAAAACTGATCACTGGGAGCCACCTCTCAAAAATTTTCCACTCTGTGCTGGGATCATCCGAGGGCTCCCTGAGTATTCACAGGAGACATGCTGCAGATAGACGCTTTTGCCTGCTGCTTATTCATGTGCAGTAATACAAGGTGTAGTCTTGCTTAAACGGTGATGAAGTGTAGATAGTTACAAAACACAGCTGCTGCATTTTACTTTAACTGAGTAAGCAGCACAGCTTTAAAAAAGAAAAATAAAAAGGGGACTTGACGAATCATGAAACTAAAGAATTGTTTTACTTGGTTTTCCCCTGATCCAGGCATTGTATTGTCTCGATTGGTTTCTGTTGGAGCAGATTCTTAAAGATATAAGTGAAAAGGACTTTTGAAAGTAGCATAATACCTTGGCAGGTTTTTAAGAGCGAATTTTTCACAGAGGATCTTACTCATTTCAAAGGGAAACATCCCTCCCTGTTTCTCAAGAATAAAATTAAGGCAGAAAACTTGTCCATTTCGGAGGCCTCCCACACACCAAGCTCCGTGATCACACTCGCAGAGTGGTGCATCATAACGCATTATTCATCAAATACATTTGTCCAGATGATGTCATATGTATCTCCCTAAAGGGCCACGTTATTTAATAAAGGACTTTTATTTTCTGTTGGGAAGCTGCATGAGGATGTAGAGAAGTTTTACTGGGCTTCTGAGCCTTGTAAAAAAGTATGGCTTTTTTCAGACAACCCTTCTGATCCATCTGGGGGGCCTCTGTCTGTGTTACTTGCTAGAAATATTAGCTTGCTTACCAAACCTGATGCAAGCATTATGAAATAAACACAATATAATATATGCATATCCTATATAGTCATCATAATTAATGTGCAAAATACATAAAAGCACACGCTGCAGAGTTACGGCTCATAAATTAATGCATCTATATTAAGCCAACCCCACACAGAATATAAAGCAAATCTGTTTCTGCTGCATACAAAACAGACATTTGAACGTGTGAAGCAAATAGGAAACATGTTTCCCAGTAAATTTAGAGGCCATATTTCATGGAGATGTCCATATGTCTTCTTAATTTATCTCATGTTTCTATGATCTCATTTCTTTTCTCCTTTTTTTTTTTCCTCTGTCTGAGGGCTGGTACAAGTTAGACTGTAGAGCCAGAGTCAAAACTGATCTGCTCTCTCTCCACATAGCCTTCACAACATTTTCAAGTGGGTTTTTTTTTTTTGCTTCCCAGCTATTGGTTTGTAATGACCATCCTCTTTTGGAGGGAAAGACAAACCCAAAAATAAAAGGAAATGCGAAAGTGGTTTAGCCTCTGTGCAGAGATTCAGGCACTATATTTAGCATTAAGTCTGGGTATTTAAGTAAGAGGTCAGTAAAACAAAACAAAAAAGCAACCCAAACCCCAAAACTCAAAAGAAATAACAGACAAACTGTCTCCTAGCCTGAATACTGAAGGGCCTAGATCAGAAGCCATATGGGCTTTCAGTCACTACATAGTGTTATGTGTGCATACATGTCCTATATTGTAGAAGTACCTATAACCTGTGCTTCACCTAATGTCACATTACCGCAGCTTTGGTTGTGAGCTAAGTTTGTAGCTCTGAGAGAAGAAGCCCAATGCCCTATGCTTTTTTAGTTAAAAGTGAGGATTTAAGAAATAAAAATATGCTGCAGGAATAAAAATCTCTTGCAGGAAGTATTGTGCCTTCCAGGTGATTCAGAGACTATTTCCTTAACATTTTACATGAGAAAGCTTTCTTCAGCTAGCAAATTAAAAGAGGTTTTGGAACTCTTATGCAAGGTAAGTCTGTCTGCAGTTTTCATTAACTGGCACTGGTATGGAGCTATTGGTGGGCACAAATTAACTGAGTTTTTTCCTCATTGCTTCTGCCTCTTTGTTATGAGCAAATATGGAAATAACCAATACTGCATTTGTCAGTGACGTCTACTCTTTTCTGTGGTCATTAGAATATGGGATGATGGCTACTAAGAATGCTTTTCATGTGGGAAGCCATAAATTGTTCTCCAAGGATAGAGAACCCTTTCTGTCTAGGCTGAGAGTAGCAGCAAAGTAAATGTTTGGGGTTTTTTTAACCCAGAAGAAGCAAAGTTTCAATGTCAGCAAGAACGGGCAGCAAAAGAAGCTTTATCTTTGTCCATTTATCTTGCAAATGTAGGTGTACCTTCTTATAAGATACTCATCACTGCATAGAGATTCATGTAATGCTCTTTTCACATCTGCCTCTCCTTAAAATCTTTTCAGAATGCACCATCAATAACATTATTACTATTCTCCTTATTGCTGTTTTTTACAGCAAAATACATAGAATGAACTGGCAAGTAAATGTCTGTTATACTTCCTTTCCTTGTAGAGATAACTTCTCCACCGCAGAACCGAACTTCACAGTGTTACTTCACTTCAGGCAGCAACAGTGGTTACTCTTGGTTACTCTTCAAAATGAGTACAATATGTGTACAGCCTATACCATTGCTGCTTTGGAAATACAACCCACTCATCAGCTGAAAACAAACTGCATGAAGCTTGCCTGAAATACAGCACGGTAACTGCTGATAGGTACTTTCAGAGAAGCACTTCTGTGCCACAGCATAAAGAGAGGTAAACCTATGTGTACTTCTTCAGAGTCAGGTCTTTAGCTGCAATATGTTTATTGGTGAATATGTCTTTTTGAAGTCTCAAAGTCAGAAGAGACCCATAGCAGTGCCAGAAGCAAAGCACAGAAGTGGGGCAATCCAGGGAAGCTAACATAAAATAAATGTTAAAAAAATGAAGGTGTGTGCCACCTCTTTCCTCATTCCTCAACAAAAGAAAGGGCTCAGGCCCATTCAGAAGAGTCTAGGTATAGGTTAATGCCTCACTTACGAAAAAAGGATATATTACAAATAGGTTTCCCTTCTGCCAGACCCAAGGCTAGTGCAAGGCACGCAAAAAAACTCAGTTGATTGAGGTGATCAACATGAAATCTACTTCTAAAACAATTATTTAAATAGGAACATGAAACAACATGATGGAGTTCTGTTCCTGAAGCAAGACTTTCCATGCAGAAAGTGGGGAGGTGCATGTCTAACCTATTGCTGTTGCAGTTTTAAGATTACAATCTTGTGGTCTCCCTGAGATGTTAGAATATGCTTTGAACTATGAGTCAAGCTATTTCCATATTCATTTACTTACTTCCACAAGGACAGACACCAATAAGACAATATGCTACAAATAATTTTGTCTTAAGTTACTGAAGAGGTGGAAGAAAAAGAGGGAGAAGAAATAGGGAGAGGAAAGGGATGGGATATTTGGTCTGTTCTTAATTAAAACCAGCCGATGACATACAATGATTTGTCTGAAGCACTTCTGAGCTGTACCCATTTCTGTTTACACTTGACAGCTGTACATTCTTTCCTGCCTGTATTGTTTGAACTACGGCCAATGGTATAATCATTAAATCTTTGATAGTGTTTTGAAATACAAAATTGACCCTCTTCTTTGAGACAAAAAGAGAGGTAGGGAAGGCATAGCTAGGTTACATTAGAGATGTTTGGATTTACTAGACTGTACACCCTGCATTGCAAAACAGTGCCTCTGGCAATTTTTGGACTTGCTGTTAAGAGAATCATCATCTTGTGACCCTTTCCTCCAAGAAGATGCCTTTTTTGGGAAGACAATAAAGCAGAGCATCCATGATCACTGAAGGGAATTCTGCACGCTGTGAGTGGGATGCAGAGGACCTCACCAGATTATGAACAGAAAGATCTGGGGGGTGCTGGGGGGAAATATAAATAACTACATTAAAAAGGCAGAAAACTTGAATATCAGATATCTGAAATCAGCTATCAGTCTGTCTTGAATTGAGAAACTGGAAAGTAAGTCTTTGTCAAAACCAAATATGTCCTAGACACTTGATAGGTTCTCTCTGTGAATTCAGTCTGCAGCCTCCAAAATCAATGGCTCATTACAAATGGAAATGCTTATGTAAAAAGGAGAGAGAAAGAGCATTAGCATATGCCTTATCCCATAAGTTTGAACTGAACCACAAAACTGATTTGATCCAGATATTGCCAGCTGTCCCCTGAACTTCCCCCAAGCATGTTTTGTTGCCAGCTTTAGCAGAGGCAGACAGTCAGACAATGCTGTATTACTAACTAGGGCTGTACTGCTCCTTCTCAAGCTGAGATACCGAAGATGCAGTTTGTTTCATAGACTGGAGCTTAGTCTGAAATCACACAGAAAGTAAACAGGAAGGATATATTTAGCTCCTGCAGCTTAGTAGGACTGGGAAATCTTTAATATCCTGCAGTCATTTAAAAAAACTTAAACAACCCTCATGATTACCCCAGAGCTCCCTAGAACTGGAGAGGGTGTCTTAAGTTTTACTTAGACACTGCAGCAGTGTCTACTACTCCACTCCTTGTCCTCTACTTGTCTTATGTAGAAATTGCCCTGGGTTACCAGGTTTGGGTTGCCTTTTTAAATACATTATGAAAAAGAAACTGAGTTCTTAAGATTTCATTATTTGGGTTATGGCAGCACTGAACTGCTCTTAACTGAGGTTAAAAATGAAGACAAAAGGAGATATATCTCCTGCTTTGAACATCTGATTGCCTTCCTTCTCTACCCTTTTAACATCCAGGCTTTCTGGAAAGAGAGATTGCCAAAGATATGTAAAAACACATTGCACAACACCTAATGCATTCGAGCAACGTCACAGCAAGGCTGAGAACACATCTAGTCAGAGCACAGCAGAGTCTCTGACCCACAAACCTTCATGTGAGATTGTCAAAGCTGCCAGCCTTTGCCTAATTGCGATTGACTGGAGTTATTCCCAATCTACTTTCAGAGTTAGGACAAGGCCAGAATGACCAAAATCTTCACTCACATTCTAAACTATTTATATTTTCAGTTATTCAATCAGCTTGAGATCTTAGTGAGGAAAAATTGGATTTCAACTGCTGGTATCTTGCTCTAGAATCAATTAAAAGTTTGCCTATTTCAACACATCTTCTGTTTTCCTATAATCTTCCTTTGCTCAAAAAAAATGCTCCAGTGAAGGTGTCTTTTCTGAGAAATCACAAGCATGAGATGGATCTACCAACAGAAGAAACATTCCCAAAAGACATAAAAGCAATTGCTACATTGGGCACATCTGAAGACCTGTATTTGGCATTTCTCAATCTGTTTGGAGGTATTAAATCCAACTTGTGGGTTGTCAGCATGCCACCCATTGCTGGTCCACACAAGGAACCTGGCCTCCTGATGAATCCCAGGTACATATTTTCACTTCTGCTAGGGGAGCAACATCCCTACAAACACAAAAGGCAAAATCCTCGTTGTGTACCTAAAAGCCCACAGCTCCCTGACACTTGGATGACTCCTGTGTGTCTGATCCTGGGCAGGTCCCTGGGAAGACTCACACTCATTTCCACAGAGCAGATTCAGCTTCACATTCCCAGGTCTCTGAAGGATACTTCTGGGGGAAACCAGAAGTGAAACTTCTGGTAGGCTCCTTATTTGCTGTAATGGTGAATTTTTACATGCTGTGCTAGGACTGGGATCTCTTCAAACTGAGATGGATTGCAGTGCCACTGTGTTTTTGTTTATTACACCCATTAGGATCATACTGATTGATCCATAAACTGTCTTCTATCCAAGATATTTGGATTTATTTCTTTCTCCTTTTCATCATTCTCCCCTCATGTGTAACTTTGCTGTTTTGGAATCACCACCTTCCACATGACCAAACTGTCCCGAGGCACCACCTGTCAGTGCTGTGATTAAGAGGTAATCTCTGCTTGAAACTTAAGGCAAACTCTGCACACATCTGTGAGACAGTCCTGTAGAAAGCTCTCTCGTGGCCCCATCTCAAAAGCTGAGTCTCTACCGTTGGCTTCTTTTTTGGTCCTTGCCTGCTGTGTCACTTCGCAATTCAGAGGCATTATTCCCTGACCCAATAGCTATCCTGTTATGGTCATTTTCTGGGGCTTTGAAAGGAGAGAGAGGAACTTCAGCTGTGAAGAGTCTGTCCTTGTGTTTTCAATCACTTCATTCTCTTGCAGGAATCCGATTAACTGTGTTTGTTGCAAGTTATCCTCTACATTGTGACCATCCTTGACCAGTACAGGAGCTCCAGGGACAGTCACTATCAGACCATGTGAATACAATTAATATAATTGAGAAAGTAAAGGGAAAGTTTCCCACAGTACAGCCTTTGTTAGTGTGCCTTCTGGCAGCAGTGATATCTGGCTTTCTCGTTTCTCAGCCACCTACCATGTCGCTTTTAATTTGACTTCAGCTTCAACAGCATGTTCACCTTTTCTTCCTCAAGAGCAATACAAAGGAATTTTGTGCTGAATCACACCAGAGATGTTGTGTTTGGTTTCATTGGTGAGGATACTTCAGCAACCAGAACATGTGAAAAGAACTACCAGTTAGGGTCATCGCTGTCTGTGCCACCTTACTTAGTGTTGAAGTAGTTCAGGTACTTCATATTTATTAACACTAATTCAGAATGCTCAGAATCAAGCAAAGTCATCAGATACAGAACCAAGGTCAGCAAACAACCCACTTCCCTGCTGACAGCAGGCAGCATGTGCCATCCCAGCTGAGACCATCAGCCATGTAAGGGACTGTGGATTTATACCACAGTTATGCCCTGAGCAGGTGGATCTTATGAGCAGCGAGATGAGTCAGTCTGTGGGGGGTTCAAGGGGATTACCTACATAGCTCTGAATCACCACTCATCAATTCCATAAAATAATTTCCACAGTGAGCAGTTGGGAGCAAACAGTTAAAGCAGCACAGGGAGGATTTGGGTTTGGCAGTAATCTCATGGGGAACTGCTGAGTCACGCTCTGGACTTGGAGGCAAAAAGAGGATGTCACAGCTGGATGCGTTCAGCTAGGAAAGAAATCAAAGACATGATCAGTTCCCAGCTCATGATATTTATTTGTAGTTCATTATTGTGTTTATATTCTTCCCTGCAAAGAGTGTACAACAATCAGTGAGTCTGCCCTTTTGGGGAAAAGTCTTATCAGAGCCTCTAATGGAACACAAATGTACAGGTCCCTTGGTAGTGGGCTGGGAAATGAGGGCTGATGAGAAGCTCCTGTGGAAGTCGAGCTGCACAGCTAATATAGCATGGCTTGTAGCATCATGGCAGAAGAATCTGAACTGCCATTTCTGCTCAGGCCAAGCACAGGATCTTTCAATACACACACATATATATGTATGCATATATCATAAACTCATGCCTTACAATAACTCATCCGAGGCCATTTCCGGCAGAGCACAAGCGAGGAAGGTGAAGACAAGGAGATAAACATGAAAGAAGCGATAATGACATATGGTGTCCCCCACCAGGGAAGACACAGCCTAGGTGAAAGAGCACATCAGGGGTACTCGTGCTGGCCAACTTCAGGCACCTCACCTTGGCTGTGTGGGGATCACTCAGGATAGCTTTTAAATCATCTGTGTGTGCAGGGTTTGCGGGGACAGGATTTAGTAAAGTGGCAGCCCCATACGGCTATCACCATACAAAGGTGTTGTCTGGGACTACCATTGTTGGCTGACCATGTGTTTACTCAAGTATACATAGGCTTCACTAACATGGATTCTGGGATCAAAGACTAGATGGGCAAATACAGCTCAAACAGGTTAACCCAGGAGATATTACCCATAGCCTGACAATACTTGTGAAGACCACCACATCAGGCTCCATTCACATTAGGCTGCACTGAGTTACACAATTCAAAACAGAGGTGAGCCTTAACATGTTGAACTATTATTAAACCAGGTCTTTCAACTTCTTTAGGTCTATGCCAGTCTGCACTAGCCAAAGATGTGGTTCTAACTCTCTAGGAAGCTGCTTGCTCCTAGTGCAAACACATTGCCTGCTAAGAGTTCACAATCTGAGGCAAAATCTCACACGGGATTCCTATGATCTCCTATTTCTGCTTGGCCTGAAGAACTAAAGTATTAAATGTACAATATGAAGAAATAAAACTGTGCCTATTTTTAGCTGAGCTAGATTTCCATGTCCCCTGCTTTTAGGGGTATTATACCAACACCTGTAGATTTGCTCTAGTCATCATTTCCATCAGAAATGTATGGTTTCAGGGGGGTTATAACTTGTAAAACTTTTATAAGTTAGAAAAAATGTGCTTTAGGAAAGAGCTGATCTTTTAGGTCTTGGTGTTGGAGAGTATTTTTACATGCAACAAATGCAGAAGAGAATCAGGGCTGTAAGGGCTTTTGTTATATTTAGAGGGAGAAAGAACTATTAATTTTGCATAAAGATTATGAGCAACCCTCACAAAATATTCATCAATAGACATAAAATGAGAAGGAAACCAGATAGTGGGGAGGTTCTCATCCTTCATTTCCAAAAAGCTTTTCAGCACATGTAAAGTCTACTCTTACTGCAAAAGACATTTGAGCATGTGTGTAAACCCCTCTTGCAAAAGGTTTGCTTTCCTCAGTGTCTACTGTGAACCCAGGAGTCATCCCACTCAACTCATTACTAATGCTCTTGAAATTACTCATGGGCATAAATATTTGTGAGAATGGGGCCTCAGTGAGGAGCTGCGTCTATGTGAGGAACCATGTCCAAACTATGCCATTCCAAAGAAAAACGCTCCCAGACTTGCTGTCTCCACTGCAGGGCTGTTACCAACATGGCCCAGCATGGCTGAAGCTGCCTAGATGGCAGAAGCCAAGTGCATGCCCCCTGGCAACGAGCCACATCTATGAGGGGTTGGGTGCATCTCCTGGGAATGCATCTGCAGATGAATGCTGGGAAGTAAAAAGCGCGGCCATGGCTGACAACTGTTTGTAGAAGAACAAAAGCGTCTTTAAGACTGCTCTATCCCTGTTTACAAACAGCAGATTGAGGCACTCTGTGGCTGTTTGCAGCACACGAGCCTGACAAGATCCTCTGCAAACTGCCATCTTAGCTGGATGAACTCCCAAGCATCTGTGAATCAGAAAGGACTTCCACTGAAATCTGTCACCCTTTTGACAACAGCCAGAGGTTGGTTCCCCTTTCAGAAGTTGGTACCCACTTGATGTCTGCCTGCTGCTGAGACACTCTGGGCAGGACACCAGCAGTACCCACTGTGGAAGTGAGAGGATGACTTCATGTTTTCACTGAAGCACAATGTCATATTACACTCCTCAAAGGCTCCCAGTCTGAAACTGTCTGAGCTTACCTTTGAACACCTCAGGCAAAAACACCTTAAACATGGCAGGTTTTATGCTCACTTTCATTAAAACATATTTTATTTCTCACCCTGTGTGTCACCTTGTCACACAAACACACACTTTGGGATGTAGCCAGTGTTGACAAAACCATTAGGTAAAGAGATTAATCTAGTACAGACTTGTTAGGCAAAGAGAAGTGTGTGCTTGACACTCAATCTGAGAGGAGCATCTGCATTGTTTCTGAGATCACAGAATCACAGAACTGTCAGAGTTGGAAAAGACCTCAAAGATCATCCAGTTCCAATCCCCCTGCTGTGGGCAAGGACACCTCACACTAGATCAGGTTTCAGAGAGCCCCATCCAGTCTGGCCTTAAAAACTTCCAGGGATGGGGCTTCCACCACTTCCCTGGGCAACCTGTTCCAGTGTCTCACCACCCTCATGATGAAGAACTTCTTCCTAACATCCAGTCTGAATCTACCCACTTCTAGTTTTGCTCCATTCCCCCCTAGTCCTGTCATTACCTGACATTCTAAAAAGTCCCACCCCAGCTTTCCTGTAGACCCCCTTCAGATACTGGAATACCACAATAAGGTCTCCTTGGAGCCTTCTCTTCTCCAGACTGAATAACTCCAGCTCTCTCAGCCTGTCTTCATAGGAGAGGTGCTTCAGCCCTCTGATCGTTCTTGTGGCCCTTCTCTGGACATGCTCCAGCACTTCCTTATCTTTTTGTGTCCTGGGGGCTCTTTCCTTTGCTCACTTCTAGTTTGAAGTCTTGTGTATCCATTCCTGAGTTTTGATCTTGTTAGCATTTTGAAGACCTTATGACTGTGTTCTTACAGTGCTGCCTAACAACTGGCATGACTTCTTGCAGATATTCCCATACCTGGGAGATGTCATATAGATCTCTTTAAAAAGTGGGTTATGAAGAAAATATTGGGTGACAAAAAAGGGCAAATAAGAAATTAAAATAGTAGGGATAGCCACAGTTCCATCAGCTCCATCATTTCTCCAGTATAGGGCTGGGAGCCATAAGTTGCAATGCTGTAAAGATTTGTCCTTTTGACTCCCTACCAAATCTGACTTCTCTGTGAAGCCTACCAAGGAAAATGTAAAATCCCAACATCGAAGGTTAACATGAAGCATTTGGCTTTTCTTAAGGGAGAGGAAAAATCATCTCTCCCTTTTCTAATGCAGCCTATATGTAAAGTTACAAGGGTGCAAGTGCTGGCTTTTAACAGGAACTGTTAACAACCCTGTTTGATCACAGGAAGCAAAGGAAAGTCTCTTCACCTAAGAAAATAACAATGATGTTTATGGGCACTGCTTTTCTCCCCATTGTGAGCTGCCAAAAATCCCTTCTGCCCCATTAGCTGATTTCTGGGGGGTTGGGGGGAGGGAGAGGCTGGGGCTTGTTCCATCTTCCTTCCGTTGGAGAGTTCTGTCTGCTGCTGATGTTTCTGGGCAAACGGCCACTGCTGCAATGTTTGTGTTAGATAGGCTGCAGCTGGGCCGGGTGGGTGTTGTAGGAAGGCTACACTCAGCCAGCTCCTCAGCCTCCAAGTCCTGGTAAAAACAGCTTCCTGATTCCTTTGAGGTGGAACTCAGTGTTTCTTTTCTTCTCCCTCTCCCTCTCCCTTTCCTTCTTCTCCCTTCTCTTCCCTTCCCTAGTAAAGAGGTGGGGCAGCCTGGCCAATGCACCTTATCCCTCTCCACCTGCTTATTTCTATGCAATCAATGGCACTTTCTTTCTCTCTACTCTCTCTGTCAAGGAAGCCAGCGGTTCATCTCTCTGACATTCAGAGCTATGCTTTTAAAAGCAACGTAGTATTAAGGGCTGCCAGCTTCAAAGCAGAGAGCACAGAACTGGTTGAACTGAGGGGAAGAATGCCAAGAAAGAATTTATCTTCCTGTGTTATCTCATGGTTTAAATTCTGCGCTGGCAGAGCTTCGCTTCTCGAGCTGCGAGTTCAAGCGGCACGTACTCAGCAGCGGAGGCAGCGGTGTGTGCAGAGATGTGTGCGTGTGCATGCGTGCACCATATGTGTTCGTGTGGCTGCAGTTTTCCACTCAAAGCAGTCTGCGGAAATGAAAACCTGATTTTTGCAAGGCTTCCACTGCAAAATTAAACATTCAGGTTTTTTTCTTTCCTTAAGGGAGTTTACTGTTTTTATGTGCTGGGATATAGATCTTACATTTGATTTTATTTTTCTTTTAAAGTCCAAAATGTCTGGCCCTGAAAGAGAGCTGGCTGGGATGGGAAACGCTGCTGTTCACTGGGGACACGAGGGGCTAGCAGCAAGGTGCGAGAGAATAAAAAGAAATCAAAGAGAAAAAGCAAAGAGAAGTGAGAGGTTTTCGCTTCCTGCATGTACGTCCATCTATTTTTATCCTAGAAGGAAGCTTCTTAACATAGCTGTGTTTTCTTTCACGCTGTTGTCCTCATTTTGCGAGACTTCCAGAATTCATCTCAGCACCTGGTTTTTCCCCGAGCCTGATGTGTTTTGCCTACAAGGCAGGACAAATTTGGCAGCTGTTGCTTTGGAAGGAGAGAGGGAGCAGAACAGCAGCAAAGCCGGATACGTGGTATGTCCAGGGGCACCAGAGGGATGTCATTTATTTCTTTTGCTTAGAATTTTGCTGGCAAATCTGACTGCTTTCTTTTGGCCTTGGCTGGGAAAACTAGGGAGTGGGGAAGGTCTTTTTTCCTATTCTTTTGGATCATAAGTGTATCCTTTCTCCTAACACTTCTGTTGTTCATGTTCTTATTTGGAGAAAGCTTCTTCTTTTTTTCTGAGGCTATGAGACAAAGGAAAGTTTTGGCTGGAGTGAAGTGTTCTTAAAGTGGAAAGGAAACAGAGTCTGAGGCACTGAAACAGAACTTCAAATATTTTTCCATTTGCAAAGCAGCATACAGCCAGAAGGGAAAGGCTGCATCCCAGCTCAGCTGAAGCTGATGAGAAATGTGCCACACATCTCAATGGAGTGAGAGAACCATATGAGGAATCCAAACTCACCAGTCTGCCTATCATAATTATGGACATTAATGATGTGTTATTTGTATTCCTGTAGCAGCTTGCAGTTCCAGTTAAAGGGTAGGATCCCCTCTGACCAAGAGGTTGTGTGATCAGAGACATGTTCCTTGCAACAGAGATCTTGAAATTAAAGTTTATGGGTCACCTTACTGCCTTATGGAGGAACTGCATGGGCAAGGCATTCCCACCCTGCCGGGTCTGAGCAGATCCCTGTGCCCTGACGCCAGGCATGGACTTTTTGAAGGGGTCATAAATCTATAGAACACATCTGTTTTGAAACGGCCATATCATCATTCTCTGCTTCACATGCCCCTTCTGCATATGAAGCAGAGTATGATGCCACCACCCATTCGGGGCCATGTGGAAAGGAGCAGGTTCAGACAGTTGATTCCTGCAGAATTGTCTGCTCAGAAGCTCTCTGGGAATTCCTTACGACTCCCATTCCCCCCACAGGATTAGCATGTCACTTTGTTAGGAGCTTCAGTAAATCCAGGTCTTTAACAGTTCTCCTGCAAGGTGAATCTAATTCTTATTATGTCATAGCCCTAGGAAAATCAAGACAAGCCCAATATATAAACACTGTAACAAAGCATACCAAGTGTTCCAGATTTAGCATTGTGTTCAGAAGAAGAGTGGTCCTTCACAGAAGAGGGTGGAGAGCTAGAGAAAATTTCAATTATATGGTGCTGCAGCACCAGGTGATTCAATATCAAAGGGAATACCATCATTATCTTTGGCATCAGAATCTCCAAATTTAGGCTGAGATGCTGGAAAAATGAAAATCGTAATCAAAATCACAAAGGAAAAAAAAAAAGGCCTTTAAAACTTGTTAGAGATGTAACTTGGCTGGAAATGAAACAAAAAGTGTGGAACTCCAAAGAAGGAAATTCAAAATGGAAAAGCTTGAAGCAAAGTTTCTTCAAGCATGGGTGGCCAGGGCCAAGTGAGGCAAAATGCAGATGTAAACAGGTTGTCACTAAATTATACCTTGCCCTTATACATAACTTTCCTGTGATATTTTCTGCTAGCAATGATGACTCTCAAAAGGGAGAGAAGTAGCAGAAACATACTCAGCACTGGTCAGGCCACACCTTGAGTACTGTGTCCAGTTCTGGGCTCCTCAATTCAAGAGAGAGGTTGAGGTGCTGGAACATGTCCAGAGAATGGCGACAAAGCTGGTGAAGGGCCTGGAACACAAACCCTATGAAGAGAGGCTGAGGGAGCTGGGGTTGTTTAGCCTGGAGAAGAGGAGGCTCAGGGGTGACCTCATTGCTGTCTACAACTACCTGAAGGGAGGCTGTAGCCAGGTGGGGTTGGTCTCTTCTCCCAGGCAACCAGCAACAGAACAAGGGGACACAGCCTCAAGTTGTGCNATCTCTAAAGTAGCTGCAAACACACCAGTAGGAATTTATGGTCCCACAAGAAAGAAAAAAAAAGAAATTCTTGATCTACCGGCATGAGATGCATTTTTACTTGCTGAGAGAAGGACCAACCCCCATCGAATGAGTTAATGAAGAAAACAGCAAGTTCTAATCAGCTGCCCCAGCCTAGTGTCAAGGGACCAGATATCACTGTGTATCCTTTGTCTCAATAATTCATTCAATGAAGTTAACAATGATGAACTCTCAGAGAATAATCTTATTTTTACTGGAAAAATAGGATTAAGCAGAAGGCCATGTACAAAGCTAAGGCTGCTTAGGTAGGTAATGGTTTTGTATGTCAAAGCATAAACAATAATCTCTTTAGACAAGCAGTTCCCAGACACTGAGTGCAGCTGTTGCCCACAGCAGCAGCAACAGCAGTTTTCATTTGGAAGCCTGCAACACTTTAATTACTTGTTGGTTTGATTTTTTTTAGGATATTCTCCTACCCAAAGAAGCCAGAAGGCCTAGTTCCCCCCCACAACATGCACACATACCTTTTTAGAGTGTTTCTTTCCACTTAAAGTGAGGTGGATTTTTTTAAGAGGCAATAGGTGGGATCTTTTTGGAGCAGGTTTCCCAACATTGCACTGGCACCAGGAGACAGCCCTCCACTCTGAGATACCTTAGAGCTTCCATATGCAGCACCCAATGCAAGTTCTCTGATTCCTGGCACCCAAATGACACCTTGTCATTTCCTTGATGAGGTGTGAGTGAGGGTCCTGTGTCAATGCAGTGCATGTCTGGCTCCCCTGCTTCACTGCCTGTCTTGAAAGCCACACTGCTGCACAAGACCTCAGAGAGCAGCAAGTGATGCTTGTGTCCACAGTGTGGACCATAACCACCTTGGAAGTGGTGGGGAGACAAGGCTCTTCCCCGTCAAGGTGAGAAATAAAGGGCTTGATCCTGTCCTGCCATGGTGTGGGTTGAGATTACCCCCCCAAAATAAATTTACCAGACCAGTTCTGACAGCTTAGGAACAAATGAAGCAAAGTATTTACAGCAAGCTACAATTTACAAGCATATAATACAACGTGTATGTACAAAATATATCTACAACTATTTACAAATTAGAAATATCACAGGGATCTTCACAGGGATCCCCCTGAATTCTTCCTCAACCCCCTGGGATGAAACCCAGAAGGGTTCCCAGCAACTGGACCCGCTACCTCCTCCCCATCCCATTACCTCCCAGACAGCTTGTATCAGGACAGAGATAAGGGGAGCAGTGCAAAGCAGGAAAAAGTTGAAGGGAGGCTGAAGCCGAGGCCAGAAAGAAGTAAGAATTGTTTATACATTGGCATTTTATCCCAATTAGCAAACAAATGGAATCATACACATTTATCTTTGTTATTCTTTTTGCATCCAATAGCCAATTATTTACATCTCTGGAAAGTTCCTATTCCTTGTTTACAATTAGACACAAAAACTAAGCTTAGCCTTAAACCGTAACAGATGGGGCATAAAATGCAGCACCTGGAAACAACACTGTAGAAGAGGTCATTTGGGCTGTGCACTCCCCATGAGCCCACCTTACCATTGCTCCCCTTCCCCTGCAGCGATGCAACACCCTTTGGTCATTACTCCTCAGCCCCTTCCAGTGAATCTGGGCTGCGCAGTCACCGGTCAGTTATAAATCTTTTCGTGTGGGGATGTCTCCCCATGGTCGAGAGTTCGCAGCACCTGCTTCTCATTATCCACATGGTGCTTCTGTTATGTGGGAAACTGCTTTTCTGGTGACCTTCCTGGTGGGTAGGGACAAGCACAGCTATCACCCCTAACCAGTGTGGAGGGACTCATGCTCTTCTCCAGCACGAAAGATGCTATGTGTTCCTTAGGACAAGGAATATAATGTCTTCTAGAGGACATGACTGGTTTATTTTCTCATGAAGGAGATCAGCAGCTGTAAGCAGGAAGGCTGTGGGACAGGATTGTTAAGGAAGGCTCCTGGGTTCAGAGCAGGCCAATCTGGTGTAGCCACCACTGTCATAAGAAGAATACATCTAAGTGTGGGAGTCAAGTCATTGAGGGAAAGAATGACTGCAGAGGGGCCTGAAGAAACATCTATGAGACATCCTCATGATGTATGGCACACACCCATGCCTTCCACTCATCCACTGAGGTTACCTCACAGTCATTTGCTCCCATCTGCTATGGGCTGCATCTCAAACCTCTCAGGGACAGTGGAGAAAAGCACAGCAACCGCTGAGTCAGGGTTGGTGCGAGTCAGTGCCTGTGGAGCACAGGAGCCCATCTCTCCCGAGAAACAGGATGTCATTTTCTTCTCTTTCCCTGCTTCATCCTTTGTAACTCTTCCCTCCCTGCCATTAGACATGTTGACTTTAAGGATGTCATCTTGAATGCACAGACTCCATTCGTGATACGGTGGGCACAGCTGTATCTGGGCAGAAATAAGGAGTGTCTACCTGGTAACTTAGGTCTGACATGACCAGAAGTAAATGCTTGGACACATCAGATATGGTACCTGCTCTGGGTCTCTGCATGTGTAACTTTCTGAGCCATCTGTGAGTCATAGAATCATAGACTGGTTTGGGTTGGAAGGGACCTTAAAGATCATCAGTTCCACTCCTGTCATGGGCAGAGACACCTCTACTAGACCAGGTTGCTCAAGGCCCCATCCAACCCGGATTTGAACACTTACAGAGCTGGCTTCTCTACAGCTTTTCTAGGTAACTTAATCCAGTGCCTCACCACTCTCGTGGTGAAGAATTTCCTTCTAATGTCTAATCTAAATTTAGCTTCTTCCAGTTTAAAGCCATTAGTCCTTACCCTATCATTACAGGCCTTTGTATAATACAAAGTCCCTCTCCAGCTCTCCTGTACACTCCCTTCAAACACTGTAAGGATGCTCTAAGTTCTCACTGGAACCTTCTCTTCTCCAGGCCGAACAACTCTAGCTTCCTTTGCCTATCTTCATACAAGAAGTGCTGCAACCCTCTGATCACATTTGTTTCCCTCCTCTGGATCTGATCTAAGAGTTCCATGTCCTCATTATGTTGGGGGCTCGAGCTGGATGCAGTATTCCAAGTGGTGTCTCACAAGAGTGAAATAGAGGGGGAGAACCACATCCTTTGTCCTACTGGCCATGCTTCTTTTGAGGCAGCCCAGGTTTTGGTTGGCTGTCTGGACTGCAAATGCACATTGCCAGCTTGTGTTGAGCTTCTTATCAAGCTGCACCTTCACTGTCTTATCAAGACTCTGTGCATTCTCCACCTAGCCTGTGTGGGTGCCTTGTATGTGAGTCTGTGAAAGTCTTCTTTGAAACAATTTCTGAATCAATTGTAGCACAAAAATCCTCTTTTACTTACCTGCTAGTGGAAAGGGTTTTTTTTTTCCTTGCTAATTCCTTCCCTTACCCTTGCTCTCTGCCTCGAGACAGTGGCTAAAGATTATAGCAGAAGAGTGTCACTTCAGCTGCTCAGGCTTGCCATGCAGCCTCATCTCCTCTCACAACTTCCTGCTCACCTTGTACTCAGTGGTTCTGATTTACAAAGCAGCTTTGGGATTACTTCTTTCGGACCATACAGTGTGCAGCAGAGTGCAACTCAGCTGACAGCAATGGCCATACACCTAACTGCAAAACACTACAAAGCCATCATGGGAGTTTGCACTGCCTGCAGGTCTCTCTCTGGCTTCTGGACTCTTCTATTTCAACAGTAAAATCAGGAGCCCTGAGCTGCCAGCAGCTGATGAAAGAGAGAGAGAGAAAGACAGAAATAAAGGGAGGAAGGAAAGGAGGAAGGGAGGAAGGGAGGAAAGGAGGAAGGGAGGAAGGGAGGAAGGGAGGAAGGGAGGGAGGGAGAAAGGAAGGAAGGAACTAAGGAAGGAAGGAATCCAGCATTATACTTTAGAAACTGTGTGTGCTGGCTAATTGGAATATTCTAATGAGACAAATTGGATCATTGGTTGTAAAAAGAAAATGAATGATAAAGTCTGTATCATTCATTGGTTTGCTAAAAGGGACAGGAAGCCAAAGTGTAAACAATTTGTCCCACTTTTGCCTTCTTCTCTCCTAAGCATTGGATCTGTTTCCTTCTTCGCTCTGGTCTAATCTCTCCACTTACCTTGGCTAACCAGATAACAGGTAAGCTTTGCTGATTGCTTTCTGTCTGAGAGAGAGGGCAGCTTTGAGCACCTTCTGGGCAGTTTATTTGTCTGGGAGGGAAGTAGAATTTCTGTATAATTTCTAATGTGTATCTCATTGTAAATAGTTGTAAACACTTGTGTATGTATGCTTGTAAATTTTGCTGTGCTGTGAATACAGCTTCATCTTACTTCCAAGCTGTCTGAGCTGGTCTGTAAACGTCAGTTTGACTCAGTGGCTGACTTCTACTTCCAGTGGGACTTCTCCCAGGGACTACCAATGGTCTACATTGTCTTTCCCCTTGCCACACCCCACCCCTCCCTATCAGCCCATCAGGCTCTTGAGTGTGGTCACCCTTGTGTATTTGGCTTGCTGACATCACAATTTGTCAGCCAACCCCCTCATTTTCAAATTTGGAACCAAATATAAGGCCACACTTCAGTCACTCCCAAGACGGAAGCAAAGTATCTGGGAAGGAGGAAAGCATAGGAAAAGCCTGCAGGGAAGGATGAGATGGGAGTTGAAAGGATTCAGAAAGGTTCACCTTAAATTGTAGGTTGCTTCCTCTTTTATTTTCATTCAACTATCTTTTTCAGCATTTCTGTACTGAGAATTCCACTGCCTTCACCTGTCCCTTCCTTTTAGAATCACTTTCCATAGCTGCTGGCACTGTTAAGATTTACAGCCATGAGGAACTGAAAACCCCTTTGCTCAGCCAAAGAGTCCCACTAAGCACATCCTATATGGGAGATCCTCCCCTGAGACACTTCCCTGTGAGCACTGGGACTTCAGTGCTGCCCTCAAGCACAACCCAATGCTGGCCTTACTGGTTTCTTCAGGAGCGGTGCTGAAAATCTCTGGAAAATTCCATTCTTCAAATCTCAGAGCAGATCTTATCCAGTTTTTGGGTGGGTCCCAAATATGACAATTCAATTAAGACGTCCAGATCTCCCTGCATGCTTGTGCTTCAGTGTGCTCACATTGAAGTGCCTATTCCCAGATATCCAGTGGGAGCAAGAGCAAGTTCTTCTATCAAAGCCATGTGAGGGTTTTGACATACTGTGAAAAGGTAACCCAGTGGAAAAAGCAGGCTGCCTGTCTACTCTCAAACACAGACAGTAGCCACATTCTTGTAGGGAGCCTAGAGCATGTTCAAGAAATTTAGAGAGGTTAAACAAAATCCTATTGCTGTCCCAAAAGAGAGCTGTTTGATTTGGAATGGAAAGCTTAGTCATCTGTCCTGCAGGGGTTTGCCCAGCTCCTTTGGTCTCTCCATCTGTCTGATTTGCTTCTTCATTTTTTCCATTTCCTTCCCTGCCTTCTTTTTCAGGGTCTCAGACAGAAAAGTGTTTGCTTTCTATGATAGCATCACCAGTCATACAATGCCCAGTGAATTTCTTCTGACTTTTGGCAGGGGGGCATTGAAGGGTCTCATGTTTTACAGCCATATTCTTATGCCCATATGACACATGGAAATGTTTAGGAAGAAAATAAATTTCAAGTGGTCCAATTGTCATTGGTTACAGGGCAGAAACAGTGTCAGGTCTGCCTCCCCCTTTACTAACAACTCCTTTTGCATTCAGTTCCTATAATTAGGAGGTAATGATAGACTCTCAGTGACCTCCTTTCTGTTTTAGGGAATGTCATCTAGAATGTAAGCTATATTCCTATTTCATCAAGTAATACAGTGTTAGGAAGCTGAAGTTCTTGGCAGAGCCCTATGTCCTATTGGCACTTAAGTTTGGCTGCTGTGTGTGACTCATTAGATGGAGGTGGGTAGGTGACATCATCAGTAAAGGGAAACACATGATAAAGTGAAGGTTCAAGGATTTAAACTTCAACTAGCAAAATATCCAGACAAAGGGGATTAGCTGTGTTTGCCTCTGTCAGAAGCAGGATAGCCCAAAGAGAATAAACTATGTCTTTTTTTTTCTTCCTACAGTCACCAGTTTCTTGTCAGGCTGGAGAAAAATAGGAAGAAACAAAAAAAAAGAAAAAGGAAACCAGCTGTCTTTCAAATTGATGTAGCCATTACCTCACTTAGTGCATTACAGAAGCATTTTTAAATCAGACAGCTTTTCTGGTTTATGTCCTGGGTTTGGATTTCCTCTCCTTAAAGACATGGTGAGATGTAGAGCAAGACGAAACAAAAGTTGCTGTAGTAGCTTAACAAGTGGATCAGCATGCACGAGTTTTCTCTTCTACCCAGACAAAGACCAAGCTGCTATTCTTTTGCATGGTCATGAGCAGCCATAAATTACAGCTCTCCTCCAGGTGCATACTGGCCAGATCCCAGTGTCTGAGTGCCTATATCATAGAATCATAGAGTCATAGAATTGTTCTGTTTGGAAAAGACCTTGAAGATCATTGAAACTAACCATCAACCTAACACCACCATGATCTTTAAACCATATCCTGCAGTGCCATGTTTACATGGTTTTTAAACACCTCCAGGGATGATGATGGAACCTATTTTAATGCCTCATCACCCTTTCAAAAAAGAAACTTTTACTAATATCTAATCTAAACCTCCCTTGGTGCAATTTCAGGACATTTCCTCTTGTTCTATTACTTGTTATTAAGGACAAGACAACAACTCCCACCTCACTACAACCTCCTTTCATGTAGTTGTAGAGAGCAATGATGTCTCCCCTCAGCCTCCTCTTCAGACTAAACAGCCCCAGTTCTGTCAGCAGCTCCCCGTAAGACCTGATCTCTAGACTCTTCAGTAACTTCACTGTCCTTCTTTGGACATGCTCTAGCACCTCAATGTCCTTTTTGTAGTGAGGGCCTCAAAGTTGATAACAGCATTTGAGGTGTGGCCCAATTAGTCACAAGCACATGTGTGTGCTGCTGTTCCTTCTGGCCACACTACCCTTGACACAGGCCAGGATGCTGTTGGCCTTCTTGGCTACCTGAGCACACTGCTGGCCTGTGTTTAGCTGGCTGTCAACCAGCAACCCCAGGTCTTTTTCTGCTGGGAAGTTTTCCAGCCACTCTGCCCCAAGCCTGTAGCCAGCAGTGTGCCCAGGTGGCCAAGAGAGCCAGTGGCATCCTGGCCTGCATCAGGAATGGTGTGGTCAGCAGGAGCAGGGAGGTCATTCTGCCCCTGTACTCTGCACTGGTTAGACCACACCTTGAGTACTGTGTTCAGTTCTGGGCCCCCCAGTTTAGGAGGGACATTGAGATGCTTGAACGTGTCCAGAGAAGGGTGACGAGGCTGGTGAGAGGCCTCGAGCACAGCCCTACGAGGAGAGGCTGAGGGAGCTGGGATTGTTTAGCCTGGAGAAGAGGAGGCTCAGGGGAGACCTTATTGCTGTCTACAGCTACCTGAAGGGTGGTTGTGGCCAGGGGGAGGTTGCTCTCTTCTCTCAGGCGGCCAGCGCCAGAACGAGAGGACCAAATCCCTCTGCAGAGCCTTTCTACCCTCAAGCAGATCAATTCTCCCACCCAGTGTAGTGTCATCTGCAAAGTTACTGAGGGTGCACTCAATTCCCTCATTCAGATCATTGATAAAGATATTAAAGAGAACTGGCCCCTCTACTGAGCCCTGGGCAACACCACTAGTGAATGGATGCCAACTAGGTTTAACTCTGCAACGTGACACAATCTCCATCTGGCTGGCATAATGAAGGAGAGAACAGAAACAGTGCCCTAGGGACATGAGAATACACCAGTGACCTATCCTGGACAACCTTACTCCTGGGGAGTAAAGCAAGGTGTGATGTGCTTCCCCCATGCAGGTGCAGCAGGTACACCTTGCTGTCAGAGAGCATGGAAACAATGCCACTGGGTGAATGCAGAGGCAGCTTGTGCTTCATTCTGAAGCATGGTCAGCACATGGCCTTTGGGAAAACATGATAGAAAGCAAACAAAGGTTTTTCCAAGCACTCTCCCAAATGCATACTGTTACACAGGATCACAAGAGGGAATGGTGACAAACTTGCTTTGTTCCTGCTCGTTCTGTGCCAGAGCTGACAAACCATGGTCTGAAGCATACACAGACACAACAGCAATAGCATCTTACTAAAGCAGTTTGGAGCTGACCAAAAGATGAAGGTGTACAATGCTCAGCCCAGATTTCACTCAGGGTGAGCTGCAGTGCACATGCTACCTGTATGCCCAGGGGAAGTGTCAGCTTGCCCCATCCCCATGCCATCGTTGCACATGTTTTACAGTCACACAGCTATGCTATGCTGGCTGCCCTAGAGCTATGTTACAAGTGTCCGTGGCCAGCGAAGGTGACAAATGGCTCCTAAAAGTGAAAATCAGTTTTGCTGCTGCTGTGCTGCCCATTCTGTACACTAAGGAAGGACATCTTAACAGATGCAGTGCTTACAATGGCCTGCTGCCACAGGCAGCTGTGCACTTTGGCTTGTGCAGAGAGGTTCCTTGCCCTGTAAGGCTGGCAGCTTTGCCATCGTTCCACTCTAAAGCATTCTTACCTTCAGCATAAAGATGTCTGATGTAAAAGGATGCTCACATTTTCTTTCTCTGTGGTGTATGCCATGGCTTGTGGAAGCCAAAGCCTTCAAACATACAGAAACAGACTGCTACAACTCATCAGCTGAAGTTTAGGAAAAAAGCAAACCAAGAAAACCAAACCAAAACCCCAAGCCTCCAAAAAGCCTCACACACACGCTACAGAACGAGGGCTGAAGTGCGCTGTTCTCACAGTGGGGAGAAGAGGGAACTGTTTGTACTACTGCAGTTTTTGTGGTTATCTCAAGGATTTAAAGGAGAAAGATAGAATGGGCAGGCTCTAAGGCCTGTTACTGTCTCCATGATTCTTATGGCTGGCACCTGGATTTCTCAGCATATCACCCCCCTAAGCAGAGCTCGTGGCAGAAAAGCTGGCCCTTCTCCTCTGAGCTCCCAATAAAGGTGATAGTAGATCCTGATCAATGTTGTATATCGTTCTGTATTTTGTACTAAGCTTTGGTCACTGGCCTAAGCCATCCTAGGTACTTAACCTTCCTACTTCTGCATTTATGTTACACAGCATCCCAGATTTGGAGCAACTTTGCCAATGTGCAATTGAGTCTTCTGTGTTAAGTCACTGAATGAGTTTTGGGGTTTCTGTTTATCAAGGAGAAGCTGCTCTTCCCCAAAGCATCAGCATGTCACCTCCCGAGTCAATGAAGTCATTCCCCAGCCTCACAGTTGAAAAGAAGCACACATACCACTCTCATCTGTGGTCTGTTGGTTGGATTGTTTTGTTTGGTTGTTGGTTTGTTTGTTTGGCTTTTTTTAACTATCCATTTAGCACAGTTTTTGGTATATCAGAGCAAATACTTGCAGTAAGGATTTGGAACCCTCCTTCATAGCTCTAGTTTCTTCTGCAGGCTGCAGGCTGATTTTTTTCTGTTGCTGAGGTCTCACACTGGCCCCCCATACCTGCTCATGTCTTACAAGAACTGAAACCAAGGGCTGTTTCCTGACAGTGCAGCAACTGAGCCTGAAGAAAAGAAACTATCAGATGTTTCTGTGTAACAGCTGCATGTCAAAAATAGTAGACTAGCCAACAGCTTCACTGCACTACAAGCAGAGGAAGCATATTGCCTCTAAGAAACATGTTTCTCATTTATTAGAAGTGGGCAAGTGAGCCCTTTTTTCCATAATCACTTATGAGTGGGAACTGAAACCTTCTGATACTTAGATCTGTGTCTGACACTAGAGCTGTCTTCTTCTTACACAGCCATTGCAGCAACAGATACAACCTGATTGTTGGGCTTTTCTTTCCTGCCTGAATGGGACTCTGCCATTCTCTTTGCTACTATGCCACAACAGGATTAAAGATGCATGCATAGACACATCCTAAGGTCTGCAGAAATAAGGCTGCACTTAACCACATCCAGCTTTGGAAGGACCTGGGTATGTCTACCCCAGGCAGCTTTTGGATATTGCCCAGAAAGGGACAAAATACGAACTTGGAATTAGGACAGAGCAGTCAGAGTCATCAGGAATTTCCCTGTCTGTGTTTTGAGGAGCATGACTTTGCTACCATGAGTTGCACTTCCAACCCTCCACTTATAAGAAGACTATTTTACAGGTGCTATGACAAGCCCTAAAGACGAAGGCAACAAGCAATGTGTAAAGCCAGGTAATTACAAGGCTCTGTGCTCCTTGAAGGGATTCTGGTACCACAAGAGCCCCAAGGCAGTGTCCTAGTATGAGGCTGTTTATACAGTTATTATCTGCTGCTGTTTCCCAATGCAGCAAAGATTAAATGGCTGTGATGCTTGCAGCAGAGTGCTGAATGCCTCATGCTTTCAGCTGCTCCAGGGAAGTGTTCAGGGATGTTGTCTGACTGAATTTAGACACACACATATGCACACAAAGAATGTCCAAGCAGTTCACTCAGTAAAATGGCACTTCTTGGAGAAGGGTGTCTGACTTTACCTTACTCCTCACCCCACCACCCCAGTATAGGGAATTTTTCTTCAAGAAATCACTGCTATGTTGCTGATTTTAGATGGTTGTGTGGCACAGTGAATGCTTTTTTTCCTTCCCCAGATGGTGGGAAATTGCTCTTTAACAGCCTCCCACTTGGTCAGTACATGGGTGGTTCATTGCCAATGAAAACCCAGGTGCTGCTGAATTCTTGTTAGTGATTCAAGCAGCAGTCTTCCCTCTGAGTCACGAGAAAACCAATACCCTCAGAATGGTTTTAATAGCAGCTCTGTTGCAAACTGCTCAGACAAGACATAAAATAGAGGTCTTGACCACGTCTAGTTACTAAAGATCCCATAGTGGCATTTGCAGAAGTAAGAGCATGAGTCCACAGCAACTTTCCATTGCTTTCTGCCTATATTCCTATGCTCCTTCACTCCTTAATGTTAATGTAATGGTGTGCTGTCTGAAACAATCTGGGATGTACCTGCTAGGATAGTGGATAAAGCCTTTTAAAGATATTGTTAATCATTCACTACTTGACTTTTCCAGGCTTGGTAGATTTCAGATAGTCCTTCGTACATGCACACATGTATGTATACATATCCAACAAGCACAGAGATAAAGCCAGGCCTTTTTTGAATTGCACAGGCAGTGGAGATGGATGTCAAGCACAGGAAGTCCCATCCCTAAGCAATCTCTAAGCACCAGGCACAGGAGCCTCTTATTTTTCCATGCTCCGGTGTGCCAGCCAGTTCCTTGCCTCTTCAGCCAAGCAGATACTGAATGTCTTGCTGAGCTTTATCCCAGTAGCCAGTCTGTGAAAGGTACCAGGGCCATCCCTGGCCATGTCTCTCCAGGGGAGGCAGAAGTACACACACAGCTGTCACCTTGACATGTGCCAGGCACTGCCTGTCACCAGTAAATGCTTCTGCCTTGCATTGGAGAGTCCTGGTCTTTCTGAGCTGGGCTTTCCTGTAGTCATCCCCTCTAGCCAGACCCAAAACAGCTGCTCCACCATAGGCTGTTTAATGATGTGGTGCAGGCAGGGGAAATGCCACCCACAGATGTGTTCATTGGGACCCTCAGGTTACAGCTCCATGGGGTCATGGTGTCACCAGCTATAGACCAAATGCCTCATTCTTCTCCGCTATGCTGTGCTGTGCACTCTGTGCAGCAGCACAACTTGCATCCTCTGTCGCACTCTGCAGTTTTCCCCTGCCTTAGAGATGCAGCCTTCTGAAGGATGCATTCAGATCCCATCTCTGGTGTGGCTTCCTGCAGGGAAAGAGGGAAAGATTCATCTGTAGACTGTAGTGAGATCCCATGCTGTTTAAGCCAGGAGGCATATGCATATGCTGGGAAACTCCTACTTGGCAACAAAGTGAGTTTTGTCTTAGTGTGCTGAGTAAAGGAAGAAAAGCTAAAGTAGGTCTTCTGGGATCACATGAGAAGCACACAAAATTACAGCAGAGGCTGACCTGGAGTAAACCTCCTCCCATTTCCCTACACATAGAGCCTCTTGACCCCACTCTGACATGTCAGTATAGTGGCATTCTCTCTTAGCCCTTCACACTGCTCTTGGCCTAGATCTAGAAACTTGGAAACTCAAATGTAAAATGGGCTTTTTTTTTTCACTGCCCCCCACCCCCCCTATTTTCTATTTTATTTCCTCTCCATAAAAAGAAAAAAAAGAAGAAGAAGAAGAAGAAGAAAAAAAAAAAGCCTTTATATAGATAGTCTCTGCATCTGGCTACCTCACCACAAGCTACAGGAAATTGGTTGGCTGCCACTTAATACAGCTGTTAACACTTTGGACTAGCAGTAGCCATTGTGCTGATGCTGGTTTAAATGAAAAGAATGAGATATGCAATGGTTAGAATAACAACTGTCTCATGTTCCACGGAGAACACAGACGGCATTGGCCCTGCCTGCCTTACCCCCCTGCTGCAAAACTTGCTGAGGATGGATAATTCAGCTTCACAACCCTTCTGAGCATCAAAGAGATTCCAAGACGTTAATAAAATGTGCCATAACAACCTGATGATACAGGACCATTATATAAACATGACTAATAACTACGGTGGTGTCCGGGGACCAAACAAAATTAAGACTGTGCTCTGTACAAGGCAGCAGAGTCACTCTTGGAGAGTTCTGAATGTAAACAGAAAAGATGGATGAAGGTTATGTGGGAAGGGAGTTACAGTCCTGATTGACTAGCCCAGCAAAAAAAGGCAGAGTGGGATGTAGAAGTCACTTTTGATATCTGTTAAGGTCTCTGCAGAGTTCTTACAGGCAGCTAACGACAGAAATAGTTCTGTGTGAACTACCCTAGGGGATCCTGCCTTGCAGGGAGGTTGGACTTGATCTGTGGAGGTCCTTTCCAACATCTAAAGTTCCGTGATTCTGTGATGATGGGACAGTTTGGCTTCTCAAAGGTAGACTAATCACAGCAACATCCATGTGTTCTTGGGTATGGTTTCTTTATAAGGGATTGTTGGCTTGATTTTGTCAATCCTAATGATATTTTGGAAGATCTGGTTTAGAAAGTTGCAGAAAGTCAAACGATTAGGAATTAATTCAGTTTCTTAATGAGGTCCTTGATTTAGAAAAAGGAAAAGTTTGACAGAGAACTACTGATTGAAGCCATCTGGACTGAACAGCTTGTACTCCAAAATGTAAAGTCTGAAATTTACCTAAGTCATAAAAGCAAGCAAAAGGGACAGTGGAGATGGTGCAGCAAAGGGCAATAAACATTCTAGCACAAATAACCATATCAAATAAAGAAAATTAGGCATAATTAGACAGCCTGCATGGAATGAAAAATGGGACCCATAGGCAAGGAAAGGTACATCTTAGAGGTCAGATGTGTATGCATAGAATCAAAAGTACTGAAAGTCAAGCTGGTTTAGACCTGGAAAAGGAAATAAATACAGTAACTTAACGTTCTTCAGTTATAGGAATACAACAAGAAAAAAGAAAGAAGAAGTGAGGGTAGTATTCTGTCAGTGCAACTTAGAAATTGTGACTAGAGTAAGCAGCCTCAAAACTCAGTATTTTCCCTCATATTACAGTGAGGATGCAAAATCTGGTGGCACCAGCAGGATGACTAATGGGAGTGGAAGGAAGGTGAATTGGAAATGATCACACTTGAGGTGAAAGCAGAGCTCAAAATTGCTGCCTGCCTTCAAACTGGGCAAACAGGACACTCTCCCTGTTCACTCCTGAAAGCATTTGCATGGGAAATTGCAGGTTTGGGGCACAGACCTTCAATGATTTTATTTTGTGCTCGACTTACGCCATGGGACTGCAGCAAATGCAGTTCCTGTATTTGTGAGAAGTTGCAAGATAGTCCAGGTAACCATGGGGCTGTTAGTGTAGTCTCAGCATCTGAACTGAAGCTTTATGTGTTACTGCTGAGTGAAAGATAGGATTAAATGGAAAAGAAATGAAAAAGTCAGTATGATTTTACCAAAGGGATCTCACACCAGGCTAATACTTTTCTCCCACAACAGTGACTGATTTTCCAGGTTAGAAAAATGCAGTAGATCTCATGTATTTGGATTTAAGGAAGACATCTGATAGTGAGTTTTACGGGGAAGAGGGATTTAATTAAAATGGATTAAATGGGGAGGAGTGAAAAACCATCAAGTCATGTAGGAACCAGACGTAATTGGACGAACTGCAGCCAGCCTGGGAAGTACTGAGTTAGAGATGGGATAATAATGTGAATTCCTCTGGAACTATAGAATGGTGAAGGCTGGAAGAGACTTCTGAAGGTCATTTACTCCAACCCTCTGCAGTCTGCAGAGACGTCTTTGCTCAGAGCCCCATCCAACCTGACCTCAGCTGCTTCTAGGAGTGGAGGTTCTACCACCTCTCTGGGAAACGTGGGCCAGTGCTTCACTATCCTCATGAAAAAAAAACCAATTACTTCTTGTATCTAGTCTACCCTCTTTTAGTTTTAAACAATTAACCTCTTGTCCTGTCACTACAGGCTATGATAAAAAGATTGTCCTCATCTTTCTTACAGGCCCCTTTAAATACTGAAAAATCTGCAATGAGATCTCCCTGTAGCCTTCTCTTCTGCAGGCTGAATAACCCCAACTCTCTCAGCCTGTTCTAGTAGGACAGATGCTTTAGCCTTTGGATCATTTTTGTCACCCTCTTCTGGACTCCAACAGGTTAATGTCCTTCTTGTGGTGAGGACTCCAGAGCTGGACACTGCTTCAGATGAGATCTCATCAGAACAGAGCAGAATGGCAGAAACACCTCCCTCAACCTCTTGGCCACGATTCTTTTGATGCAGTCCAGGGTGTGATTTGCTTCCTGGGCTGTGAGTGCACATTGTTGGCTCAGGCTCAGCTTTTCATGCACCATAACCCCCAAGTCTTTCTCCACAGAGCTACATCACCCTCCAGCCTGTATTGATACCAAGGATAGTCCTAGCCCAGTTACAGGACCTTGCATATAGCATCGTTGAACCTCGTGAGGCTCACACAGGTCCACATCTCAAGCTTCCAGGTTCCTCTGGACGAGATCTCATTCCTCTGACATGTCAGCAGCAGGGCCTGATCTGATTGAGAACCAAGGCAGTCCCTGTGTGGTTTTGCCACATTAAGTGGAGTATGCCACAGCCTGCCCTGAATGCCCATCTCTTGGCTCTGGCGTGACATCAATAGTGCTACGCTTTTAGCATGTGTCAAGCAGGTTTAGGTGTTCCATGAAGAGGGAGTTGCAGTGGGAGCCACAGAGACAGGAGTGCTGAGTGCCAAGGGATGGTTAGGAGCAGAAATGACTTGGTGCTGATGCTGCCCTCTTCTTCTCCCCAGCATTTCTGAAGCAGGAGAGCAAGGGAAATTCGGTGAAAGCTCACATTTCTTAAACCCATGGAAGGGAAAATGTTCAGCCTTCTGCAAGAGGTAAGTTTAGAGGAAGTACCACTTTGTTTCTGCCACAAATGGCAGGGGAGACTGTACCAACGCAGGCACGATTTTACACCTAGAAATACAATAACCCAAAGTTTTACGTGTTCATGGCTAACTTGTTTGGCAAATTATCTGTTTGCCTCCTTTGCTTTTTAGTGTTCAATATCTTGCACCACACATTGGCCTTACAAACACCTCCTGTCAGTGTGCAGCTGATCGAGCTCGAGGCTAAACTTGCCAAGCTGTGACACTGAATTTGTTTATTACCACAGCCAAAGTGCTGATGCTCACTTTATTCCCCCCCAGCCACCATTCAGCTACATCAAGCCATTGCCCAGCGAGACAGATGCATACTGGAAGCATCTTTTTTGTTAGCTGGGACTGTCTGAAAGCAGTAATTCATAAAGGGAGCAAACAAACAAGTAAGTAGCAGGGAGACAATAATAATCCATTTTCAGGGGAGAAGAGGGCTGAGAGGGAGGAAGAGTGAGTCTGCAGCCTTACTGAGGTTTTGAACATACTGGAGAGAAGAGAAAGTGGAACAGCTATGGGATTCCTCTTGGAGAAATGCATCTTAGATTAATATGTCAGAGGTGAGCAAAACAGACAACAAAAAAAGGGATGTGACTACTCTCTGGCAGTATCTGAAGAGGTAAATATCATAGAGGAAAATAAGGTCATTTTAGCCAAGAATAATATTGATATAAGGTGAAATGTAACTATATTGGCCACACATAGGTTTAGCTTTGAAATCACAGAAGATTTCCTTAGCCTCAGAGGCCTAAAGTTGTGAAGTAGCCTTCCAGGAGGGACAGACTTTGTGTGGAGGGCAATCAAGTGTTCAAAGTTTTTATGTAAAGGGACTGGAAAGGAGACTTCCCACTTCAGGGTCACCGCTCCAGTATCATATCTGTTATTTTCCAGAGTGGCCACTGAATCTTTGAACAAGCCTCTGAATTTAATTGTAGGCTTCCAAACAACAGGGCAAAGATGAGCAAATGATTCTTTGAATATTGGGGGAGGGAAATCTGGGAGATTCCCACCTACTGATGCACTGCACCAGCATCACACTGGTTTGAATCCCTAGAGAAGAGGTCCAGACGTGTGATGTGCCAGGAACACTTGCTGGTCTTACACAGCAGATAGTGTTTCTGGGCTCCATTCTGCACTCAGGTAGACTGAAAGCAATTCCTGTCACTGTTGCCACCACCAGTACACTGTCTCTGAGGTGAGCAGAGGCAGTGGTGGAGAACCACACAGTATTTAAACAAAAGCTGCCTTGTGTCTTCAGTCACCAAGCATTGTCTTTAAGTATTTAGAGAACCCTAAATGCATGTAGAAATTCTGCCTCCTTAATCCAGTCTTAACTCAATGGACAGGGAAATTAGCATGAAAGCTTAATAATCATGTCTAGGATCAAGAAAGACAGACAGGTATTGTTTTATATTCACATTCTAGCAGCATTAGTAAGCAAGCACAAGGGAAAAACAGTTCTCTGTTGCAATGCATAAGGATTTTGGCAGGAGGAATAAATACTGAAAGATCTGCTTGTAATTAACTAAGCTATGTCTGCAGCTTGCAGTATTGTCCAGAAGTATTCCCATTGCTCCAATTGAAGGTGCTTCAAAGTCCATTGCAAAGCACACGCCATTGAAAAGTTTTGCTAGTAAGGTCTTTAATTATGGCTTTGTTATACATTTAATTTATAGATGAAAGAACAGCTATTGTAAGTTTGGCTGTTAAAATCATATACATTGCAAGCTGCTAAATAGGCTTCTCTCTTTTTGTTAATTCTCAAATATGTCAAGAAAGTAATTTAATGTGGAGCTTTTTCCCCCCCCCTTTCCTTTCTTTCTTTTTAAGTTAGATTTAATTGCATGGGTACTACAGTGAAGCCTAAGTATGGCCAGGAATTTAAAATGAAACATTGCAGGGCAAGATTTTAGATTTTAATTCTGTGACATCTGAAAGAGGTACACTCAACTTAAAAATGATGAGCCTGGTTAGATCTTTGGACCTGTCTCAGTTAGAAGTAGACTCTGCAATCACTCTAACCAAAAAGAGAACCACAGATTTTATTTCCTTTGAGAATGTGCCTTAGTATTGTATTTAACCACTCCTTCAACGATAAAGCTAAAAGAAGCCTCATCAAGAGGCTGGACCCTGCAGCCAGGCCATCCTTTACACATAAATCCTCTGTGATACAAATGTCTCTCATCAATAGGATCCCAATGATAGACAGCAGTGAAAAGAACGTCCCAGCCAATAAGCAGCATCAGTTTGTGCATTTTCTCCCTGGTCTTTTATAAAGCAGTCCTATAAAAATGAAATAAAATCATCCTCCTTGAGGACCTGGATCACAAAGAATTTAGTGATCCAGATCCCACTAATTTTCTGCTCAAGCTGTGTAAGAACATGGCTGTGTGATCACAGATCTGTGCCTGTGTTATTTTTTTCCCCTTTGGCCGCACATATTGGCACCTAAAAGTCCCAGCAGACCCTGCGATGTGCCAGGCACTTCTCAGGGTGAACAAAGGTGCAGCCCTGGTGCAAGCCAGCACATCCTAACAGGGAGCCTTGAATGCATCTTGGAGCATCTCACTGGGAAATTGATTTAACACCAGTATGCACTTCTGAACCACTGATTAAGCAAGGCCATGAAATGTCTTCTGACGATGAGATTTACCATCTGTACAGATAGTCAGCCTGCCAGCAGCAACCTCAAGAGTACTGCCCAAAGGGGCCATACTAGTGGCCAGGCTTGGTCATTTGTTCAGGTGCTCACACAAGATTAAAAATTAGACTCATCAGGCAAGAAAGGAGAAAATCCAAAATAAGTTACTCACTTCATTAAAGAAAGCCAGAGCAGATGAAAGGTTGCTACTTCCAAAGGATACATGTGAACGTATGGCATCAAGCGTTATTTATCAACAGCTGGCAAATGCATGCCAATTCATAGCCCGTTTCCAGACTTTTTCTCAGCAATAGATGAAGCCATGTGCACAAAGTACATTATTCACTGCACATGATTCACCAGATTTATAAATTACTTAAGCCTTGATCTTTAAAAAAAAAAAAACCAAACAAACCAGTGCATGAATTTTTCTGGATTGTGTTTAGTGTCTGTCCCAGAAACTTAATTATTTTCCATGTTTTTATCCCTCATTTGGTTTCTATTACACTTTTCTTGCCTGTTATCTAATCCTAATGAGAACTGTTTCCTTCCTGGCTTATTCCCTTCCAGCAAAGTCCTTTTTAATTGTTGTCTTCTGTTTGCTGAAGTGATTTTCTGGGTCCTGGTACTACATACTCTTTTCTGGTTCACCTCAACCTCTTCATTTGCATTCTCATTCCTCAGAGTCTCAGCACAACCCCTCTATGTCACTGAGCAGTGTGCTTTTAGCCACTTTCACTGCACACTTGCACACTCATCTATACCTTGTAGCCTGTTCTTCCTCTTCTCAAAAGCCACAAACCCACCCGTTTAACTTTCCACATTCACTTAGTGTATACACAACTGTCCTTTGGAACGTGTTTACTGTTATGAACTGCTGTCAGTGGCTGCTGCCGCTCATGAAGGGTTAGATAATGGATCAGAGCACTGCTGTTAGGTGTCCACAGGTAAGCTGCCCCTGGCTTCACAGCATTCATAAGGATGAACACAGGGCCAAGCGCACACCTTCCTTTGCCATGCCTGAGCTTGCTGAAGTAATTGTGCAGGAGAGATGGAAAAGGGCTGTTTGGGAAGGAGGAATGGAGAAGGCAGGACCAAGAAGCAGGTTGCACCACTACACTGCAACTCCTGTGCTGGCAAGAGACAGGCTAAGGGAAGGTGAGGAGCACCCTGCAGATAAATGCAATTAACTGTCCAGCTCCTGAAGCAGGGTGCAAGGGAAATGTGTAGGTTCATTCACATCAGTTCCTCCTGTCTCCTCCTCCTGCAGTGGAGAGGCAGACACATTCCCACACCCAGCAAGATGGCTGATGGCTTAGTCCCGCCATTCACTTGCAGGGGCTGATCTCCTGGTCTTCAGCTTCATGGGGACTTTCCCCTGGTTGGGTCTCAACAGACTTTTTCTGTAGGCACCAGAATCCAGAATGAAGTCCAGAGCTATTTGGAGACTTCTTCCTTCTCCCTCTTTGACTTGAAAGATTCACCTTTTCCAACTCTTTTTACTAACGGGCAGTCTGAGGCAGCAAGACACTTGTCAAGCAAAAAGCTGTTATGAGAAAGGCTTTTCCAAGGATGCAGAAGCAGAACATAAAAACCTGTGTGTAGTCTAAAACGTTTGAAGTGGCAATGATTTTTTTTTTCAATTGCATCTTTTCACAGCAAACCAGATTTTTCAGTCTTACAAGCTAGTCTTTGACTCCTCAGCAAAATCAATGTAGAGTTCTGCCAGATCAGAGTGGCTCACCTCAGTGGTCACTTTTCGAGAGTAAATAACAGGGCACCAAGTAGAGCTGCCAGAGGAAGAATTTTCAAAATGGTGTTGTGGAAGGCCAAAATAGGCCAAATTAAGCCTAAACATGTCCTGGTTTGTCCAAATATGTTTTACTGCTCTCCATCCTTCTGCTGATGGGGGAACCACTGCAGGAAAGGAAAACAAAAGGCCCAACACCTTTGGGTCTCCTCCATGTCCCCTTCCAAACTTGTTTACAGGGTACCCAGTAACAAGTTTATACACTTGTTTGTGTTCTGCCCTAGAAAAGCAAAAGCAAGCCCTGGTTTCAACTAATATGGTCAGTTTTGGCAAAATGCCATTCTGATTGGCCAAAGACCCATTAATCTTGGGCTACATGGATAGAAAGAGCAGGCAAATGCAACGTGCTTTGCCTCACCGTGCTTATGCCATTGTTCTGCCTGATTGCTTTCTGCCCTCACATCCTACCATGCTCTGCTAAGCTATAAACTAGCTCTGCTACATAATAACAAGCCCTGATACTTCGGGTTTGTATACCTGGAAACTGCCTTGTCTCAGTTTACCAGAGGATTTGCTTTAACTGCCCCACACAATAGGCTTGCTTAGCCAGTGTGACCTTGTGTCCATCTGTACATCTGCAAGATAACCTGCCACCCCTCTGCAAAGCGCTGTGCTGAATCTGGAGTCCAAGAGGAACCAGGATTAGGTCAGAGATTGTCTGCCTCTCTCCCAGCACCCTCACTAGAGCCTGGGAAGATCAAGACATCAACAGAACTCCCTGCAAGTGTTTGGGTGCTATCTGGAAGCTGTAGTTAGCCCCGGGAATCCAGAGATATAACTTCTGCCAGTAAATACTCAAAAGCCTCTGTAGCAAAACTTTAAACTCCTGTAAGTGAACCTGAATGCCTTCTGCCTTGATCAGAAAGGAGCTTCTTGAGTCCATCTAGTGGGCAAGCAACATAATAAACTGCATGGACCTCTTTCCAGTTTTAAAGGTTTAATGTTTGTATTATTGGTAGTTATTTCTTAAGTGTTCTAGATTCTGTTTCCTTCTATGTAATACTTTTCATGGCCATTGCAAAGAACCTTTTATTATTAAAAATTACTGGGCAGAGATGAGAGTCCTGAATATCAAAATGAATATACAATATCAATTTTTGAAAAATCCCATCTTGCAGCTACACTTTGCTCACCACCACAAAAGGTCAAACCTCTTCAAAGCAGCAAAAGTATTACAAAAACCCCAAAACACAAGACCTGATACTACTGCTGCTTTGTAGTTAAGCTTTTCTATATTCAGAGCCATGGAAGCATGCACAACAGCTAAGCTAAGTTTAACTGTCAGCCTGAGGAGTCATAATCTTACTCATTTCAGTATCTGAAGGGAGCCTACAAAAAAGATGGGGAGGAACTTTTTAGTATATCAGGGAGTGACAGGACTAGGGGGGGATGGAGCGAAGCTGGAGATGGGTAGGTTCAGACTGGACGTGAGGAAGAAGTTCTTCACCGTGAGAGTGGTGAGAGCCTGGAATGGGTTGCCCAGGGAGGTGGTTGAGGCCCCATCCCTGGAGGTGTTTAAGGCCAGGCTGGATGGGGCTCTGGCCAGCCTGATCTAGGGTAGGGTGTCCCTGGGCATGGCAGGGGGGTTGGAACTAGATGATCCTTTTGGTCCCTTCCAACCCTGACTGATTCTATGATTCTGTAATTTCCCATGGTCACCCTTTCTGTGGCAGTTTGTTTCTTAGTGTCTGCCAAGAGAAGGGGAGCTAGTGCTTGTGGTGATGTCTTTAAAAGCCCCTTTTACCTGTTTTGATTTTTTTTTAAGGAAGAGCCTTCTTATATTCAGTCTATAAACTGAATGAGAAAAACCTGACAAACTGAAATGTTGAAGCTGCACTGACTTCCTCTCAAATTATCAATTATCTCTGGTCCTTGAAGAGAAACATCCTGTTATTCTGGCAATAGGACTTGTACAAATGTAAAACACAAAATTGCAAGCAGTAGATGTGAGTGACAGTTAGCTTAACCACATCTTCTCTAAATTGGGTGACACAAGCCAGGGTCCTAAAAATAAACACTGAAATTGCGGTTTTGGTTTCAGAGCCATAACACAGTTAATAGCTTTGGTGCTTATGAAGGAGAAAAAAAAAAACCAACCCAAACTGATTGCTTTTTCCCCAAAAAAAAGAGAGAAACCTGCCCTCAAACTGTCATGGTTTAAGCTATTCAAGCCCAGATAAGTACACAATAGGAAAAAATTGCTGGTTGCCAATGAAACACTGGTTGAAAGTTACCTACAGCCAAGGCGGAAGACATAGGTTGCAGTTGAAGATGAGATAAAAATTGCTCTGGAAGGGCTGTGAGGATCAAACTGATTTGCTGTGCTGTCCTCAGCCAGGCGCCAAGCTAGAACCACTCTGAAGGGTTTCGTTCAGTCAGAGCTGGAGTCATTTTCTTATCGGTGCTCATTCTGTGTTACATGCACTTGCCAGCCTGTCACTAACGAGGCTCTCAGATTCCTCCCATTCAAAACCAGAGCAGAGGAGCCACTGGAAAGCTTCATTGCAGTCTGCAGATGCATACTATGCCTTTCTGTTTGCATCCATCTATATTGCATTGTTGTGGATTAGTCTGCATGTGTCCACAGTTGGCTTAGAACAAAATTGTTTTCTGTGTGGTGAACTGAGATCATTTTCTGTTGAGGTATCCTGGGAAGTGCTGTGGATATTACAGTCCAGTACTGATGGAGTACCCAGTGCTGCAAGTCAATTGGAATATGGAATACAAATTCACCCTGTGGCCAGGAGCTTTCCATGCACAGCAAAGACATCTTAGCTTTGGGTTTTTTTGGGGGCAGAAGGACAGGCTTAATTAACAACAAGCAGCTCTTAATTAAGTTGAGCTGTTCTGTTTCTCTGGAAAATGTCCACATTTTCAAATGAAGTGGACTCTTACTTTCACCTTCCTTGCTTTTCTGCATCCAGACAAGACAGCATGAGAAAACAGAAAGAAAGAATATAAACCTATTGTTCCTCTGAAATGGGCATCTTCAATTATGAGATATCATTACATTCTTTTCAATGTTGTCACTAGAATCATCTAATTTCTGTTTTTCACCAAGAAATTGTCTCCTTGGAAATTTTCCAACCAGGCTTTTTAAGATGGAGTGCCAAGCTGGAACACTATCTCTTCATCAAATAGCAAGATGGACAGTTGATGCTGCTTTTTCCCAGTAATGGTGTAGAGTAGGGAGCCTGCAGTGCTGAGGAACACCAGGCAGCTGAATCAAACAAAACAGTGGTATGCAGTGACCTTAGCTGTCCACATACATGCTGGCCTAGTATTAGGGGAAATTCATTGCATCTGAAAGAGCTGCCACATATAAAAACTGTTCCTGTGGCAAGAGTAGTTTTGACTTGATAAGCAGTTCCAGCTAAATAAAAAAACAACAATAACCACAATATAGTTCAATTCTACCTCAGCAGAGTCATACCCTAAGACTGTATTTGTTACAGTGAACATCAGACAGGGGGATTTCTAAAACTGGAAGAAGCAGATGAGAAAGATCCTAATGTCAAAAATGGGGAAATTAAAATCCTTGGACTCAGCAGGGGGACTGAGTGCATGTCCTGCACAAACCATAAGAAGAGCTACAGAAGGTATGTGGCTAAATTGGAAAGGAAGCCATGGACAAATAAAACAACACACGTAGGATTAAGTGGCAGAGTTCAAGAGGTTATTCAAACTGTGATGGTATGCACCAGAAAATATATATCTGAATCAGCATAAACAAACACAGGTAAGTTCTAAAGTTAAAAATGAGAAAAAATGAGTGAGGGGATGAAGAGAACGAGCAGACACACAGTCCTAAAAAATATGCATGGCATAAATATGTCTTTCCATGTGTTAAAAAGGTGAAGCCCAAGAGTAAAATGGTGGATCTGACTGTTTCCTGGTAAGTCAAGGAATGAACTCAGGTTAATGAAGACACTAAAGGGAAGATGATTTTTCTACCATGATTTCTTTACTCTGTCTTCATCAGTGAATTCAGTGGTTAGTTGCATGTCCTTGGGCTGCTCTTTCCAGATACTGAAGATGATGCTCTGTCAGAGTTTGTCCACAAAGGAAATAGTGGGACCAAGAGAACACACCTCCAGGGACGGTGACTCCACCACCTCCCTGGGCAGCCCATTCCAATGCCAATCACTCTCTCTGTCAAGAACTACCTCCTAACATCCAGCCTATATCTCCCCTGACACAACTTGAGGCTGTGTCCTCTTGTCCTGTTGCTGGTTGTCTGGCAGAAGAGACCAACCCCCATCTGGCTACAGCCTCCCTTCAGGTAGTTGTAGACATAAATGAGGTCTGCCCTGAGCCTCCTCTTCTCCAGGCTAAACAACCCCAGCTCCCTCAGCCTCTCTTCATAGTGCTATGGTCTAGTTGACTGGATAGGGCTGGGTGATAGGTTGGACTGGATGATCTTGGAGGTCTCTTCCAACATGGTTGATTTTATAATCATTTCAGAACCACTGACATAGTAGGTAAGGTTCTTCTCTTCATCCTGTCATGAGGTTAATATTTGTCTCCAAGAGATAATGAGCAAACACTGAAAACTCTGCTCTTGTCAGACCCCACCTGGAGTACTGTGTGCAGTTCTGGAGCCCCCAACACAAGAAGGATGTGGAACTGCTGGAGCGGGTCCAGAGGAGAGCCATGAAGATGATCAGAGGGCTGCAGCAGCTCTGCTATGAGGACAGGCTAAGAGAGTTGGGGCTCTTCAGCCTGGAGAAGAGAAGGCTTTGAGGAGACCTTATAGTGGCTTTCCAGTATCTGAAGGGAGCCTACAGGAAGGCTGGGGAGGGACTATTTACAAGGTCTAGTAATGTTAGGACGAGGGGGAATGGGTTTAAGCTGGAGGAGGGGAGATTTAGACTGGATGTTAGGAGGAAGTTTTTTACAGTGAGGGTGGTGAGACACTGGAACATGTTGCCCAGGGAAGTTGTGGATGCTTCCTCCCTGAAGGCATTTGGATCCAGGCTGGATGAGGCCTTGAGCAACCTCCTCTAGTGGGAGGTGTCCCTGCCTATGGCAGGGGGTTGGAGCTGGATGATCCTTGAGGTCCCTTCCAACCTAAACCATTCTATGATTCTATGATTCTATAACTCCATTAGACAGAGGTACCACTGGAGTCATCACAGTCATGGGATATCACAAAACTTAATAGGTCTCATCTTGCAAAGCATTGAGCTCTTACACTGATCCAAAGACAACTAATCTAAAAGCGAATGTGTGCATTGGGAGGGGAACTTCATTAACTCCGTATCCATCAGAACATGCACCGATGACTAATTGGCAGGAAGTTCCTGCATATGCAGATACTGCTATAAATAACCACTACAGGCTTTGGTGAACACCCTACAGATTTCTTAGTGTTTTTAGATCCAGGATAGTGTCAAAAAAAGCACTGCTGCTGTAATGCAGCTCTGTGAAATGCCTGTGGTCTTACTCTCCTGAGAGAAAACTTGAGATGTGCACTGAGAGCTTTGGTATCTACGTGACAGCATTGTGCCTGTCTCCTCCTCAAGCATGAACTTTGAACAGGTATGCAGAACAGATAGCAAACCATGCTGGGGACTGACTGAGGCACATATACAGCGTACTCTGAAAAACTGCATCTGTATAGAATAGAATAGAATCCACCAGGTTGGAAGAGACCTCCAAGATCATCCAGTCCAACCTAGCACCCAGCCCTATCCAGTCAACTAGACCATGGAAGCAAGTGCCTTATCCAGGCTTTTCCTGAACACCTCCAGGGACAGTGACTCCACTGCCTCCCTGGGCAGCCCATTCCAATGCCAATCACTCTCTCTGTCAAGAACTACCTCCTAACATCCAGCCTATACTTCCCCCAGTGCAACTTGAGACTGTGTCCTCTTGTCCTGTTGCTGGTTGTCTGGGAGAAGAGACCAACCCCCACCTGGCTACAGCCTCCCTTCAGGTAGTTGTAGACAGCAATGAGGTCTGCCCTGAGCCTCCTCTTCTGCAGGCTAAACAACTCCAGCTCCCTCAGCCACTCCTCACAGGGTTTGTGTTCCAGGCCCCTCACCAGCTTTGTTGCCCTTCTCTGGACACATTCCAGCACCTCAACATCTCTCTTGAATTGAGGAGCCCAAAACTGGACACAGTACATGCCAAAGGCCACAGAAGAGATTTAGAACTGCCTGGTCCAAATTGCTTTGTTGTGTGCTACAGATTAGCTGAATGTGTTAGTTATCTCTGCATGCTTAATGAAAATAAAATGTGACCAGACAAGGCATGGCAAAACTTGCTGGTAGAAAGTGCTATGAAGGAAGACAATTCTGCCATGCCCATATTTATTTGTTGCAGACATACTGACTGCTTACCCCTAACATATGATAAGAGCTCTCCTGATATTCTCATTTAATTAGCACTACATGGCAGACCTCTTTGCAGTGTATCAGTAAGCTCTCCTACCTGCCACAGGCATTACCTTTCCCAGTGGTTGTGCTGCATCATTCCATTCCTCGTTTTCTGTTTTGCAGTGGTGAGCAGGCAGACATCCAGAGAGGCAATTTGCAGTGAGTGGTTTACATGTGGTAAATGCGGCAGTGGGCTCTGAAAATACCTGGGTAAAGATAGGCTTCAAAATTTCATCCAAGACAAGCCTCTGGGAGTTGGAAGTCCAAATCCCATTGACCTGAACTTAACTCCCTGAGGCTTCTTTTAAAATCTCAGCCTAAATTTCAGCCAAACAATACCAGCTAAATACCGTAGGGTTTCTTTCAACACACAGGACTAAGTAAGAACAGACCACAGGGGTGAAAGAAGTACGTGACCATGGCGGTCTTCATTTTTCCAGACCCTGTGATGAGATGTCCATGAAGTCTGCAGTTGTTTGGACTGCAGGATCCTAATTTTGTTCTCTAAGTGCCACACACTGCACCAGGCCCATTATCACGGGAAGAATGTAAAATGCTTTTGTAGTTTCCCCCTGGGTTTTCTCTCTAAGGTTTTCCCAGCTGATCTACTTAATTTAGACAGTAGTTTCTGTGATACTGCTCTCTTAAGGATGCAATCTTTTTCTGTGTATGAAACAGAGTATTTGAAATACTTCTAGGGCATCTCTGTAAGCTATTGAGCTGTTTCTAGCACTTATTTTAAAATCTGCATGAACGGGAATTCCCAGCTGAGTTACAGTTTTACCACCTAAATTAGACCTTCAAGCAGATTCCTCATCCACAGGCAGAGGCTTCACCTCCCAGCAACCTGACATGAACGAGTAGGCTCAGAACGCGGCACTCGTTTTAAACTAAGCAGTGTTTATCTAATTAAGAGCTCCTCAGTAGTCCCCAGCTAGTTAATTGTGTCATTAGCAGCAGTTTTGACATGAGGAACAACTTGTGTCTGGAGGATCAGGCTGGCTCCTGCTCACAAAGCCCTATGGAGCATCTCCCCAGGGAGCAGGCAGCCGCCTGCTGCAGTTTGTACAGCGCACGTCTGAGTAATTGGTCCCCCGAGGGGCTGCCTGTTCAGCTGCCAGTGGGGATTGTTTTGCCTTGTGAGCAAAAAGCCAAGCTCCCATGCCTCCTCTGCCACATGTTAATTCGTTGCTCCCGTGGACTACGGCACATGTGAGGGATTAGATGAGAGCGTGTTGCAGCTGTTCTCTTTGCCATTTGGCAGTTTATGGCAGCACAGAATTGCCGGATCTGGTTGAAGGCGTGGTAGAACTGGTGTCCTGGCAGCTCTACCAAGTTGCGAGCATGGTGGACTACATGCATCTGCCAAGGGGTCGGTATGTTGCAAGGTGACAGAGGCTGGTTTGAGCCGACCAGAGCACAAATTGTCTGGGATACCCATGTTGATGACAGGGATGTTGATGCTGCTGCTGCTGCTGCCCATCCTCAGCTAGTGGGGGAGAGAGTTGCTCTGTCTGGGTGATTAGAATCTGTTTCCCTTGAGGATCTGGCTGACAGAAAGGATCCACTCCTTGGAGGCACAACACCCACTCTCCCATCACTTACAGTCTCACAGTCTCACAGTCTCACAGTATCACCAAGGTTGGAAGAGACCTCACAGATCATCAAGTCCAACCCTTTACCACAGAGCTCAAGGCTAGACCATAGCACCAAGTGCCACGTCCAACCTTGTCTTGAACAGCCCCAGGGACGGTGACTCCACCACCTCCCTGGGCAGCCCATTCCAGTGTCCAGTGACTCTCTCAGTGAAGAATTTTCTCCTCAGCTCGAGCCTAAACTTCCCCCGGCGCACTTCTACTTAGACATACTACGTTCAGGTATGTAGTGTGTATATACACACAGGCTTATGCTTACAGCCACAATGTGCCTAGGATTAAGAACAGATTCACCCTAAAATTAACCAAGCAAAAGTTTCAAAATCACACACATACAGTAAGGAAAAAGAAAAAAGGGATAACACATCAGCTTCCTGGAACCCAGTGTTCTTATTTTGTCTACCTTCTTTCCCCTGCCAAGATCATTACCTTTGTCAAGGCAGAGATGTTCCACTTCTGCCCACATATGATACCCCCTTTAATGTAACAGAGCATTTTCGTCTGGAGCACAGGCCTCGTTTTCTAGAGAGTGGGGTCCAAACCACTGCAGTGTTTTGCCTCCTTCTCTCCTTCTCTGAACCACTGAAGCCTGAATCAGTACTTTTTGTGGTTTAAGACCTGGCACAAAAGCAATGATAAGAGCATTACATCTTACCTCAGGGAGGCATGTAAGAACTGAGGAAGATACAGATGTGTGTATTTTCAAATTAGGGCTGGCATGGGTACAAGGTCTTCCAAGCCTCACCACATTAGAAATGCACGCTGTGCAATGTGAAGGAAGTAGCATCAGCTCTTTCTGAAACTGTAAGACCAGCAACATCTAGGCATATGAAAAGCACATCAGTTAGTTACTGAGCATGTAGTGGAATGATTTATAGGCATGTTAAACCACAATGTGTTTTAATAATTATTCGGGAACATGAGGGAAGGGAAAGATGAAGAAGGAAAAAGTTTTTGCTTCTTTAAATCAAACTATCTATTAGAAGACAAAAAAAACCAAAACCAAGTTTAAAAGGCAGTGTTCATTTATAATCATTAATAGACCAATAGGTTGATAACCCCTCCCATCTTGCAAGCTGTGGTTGTAATGATGTCTTCATGATATTCGATGGAAAATAATATTTTTGATGACTATGAAATTCTACAAAAAATAATTAAAACATCCCTTTGGCCTCTAAAAATATTCTGCCAAAAGCCAGGAAAAAAAAAAAAAGGCTTTTTGCAAATATATTCCAGAATGCAAGGGCTGCGCACAAGCAGACTAACACAAGGATTAATAATGCTTTCCTTCAAAGTGCTAAAAACAAGTAGACTAGTTGGCTTTTTGAGGTCAAAGCTGTGCTAAGCAAAACGGACATCGGACACAGTAGCAAAACTGTCCAATTTGTAGATGAAACAGGATTTCTATGGCTTGAAACCTGGGAAAACCTTCAGAGCAACTCTCATGTTAAGTAATTTACAACAAAAGAGAATTAAGCGGAAAGACCTAACAGGTCTGGGACTGAAGTAATTTCATGAAACTCCTGAATAGTTTCCATGGAAGGCTGTCTAGCAGGAACAAAGCAATTTTTTTGGTGCAAATTGATGAAGGGTTGTAGATATATGAGAAAGCAAGTAGCTTTTACTGTGGTAGTGTTGGTTGGCATCTACAGAAAACCTCTTGCACAAACTGAGATGTGACCAAACTATTCACAACACAGATTGTTTTAATTCTCAGTTTAACATTAACTTCCTATTCTCCACAGATGTAAACAGAGATCTGAAAATCTCCAAAACAGGAGAAGAAACAGGACATTGAAACCAGAGGGGACGAATTAGGAAGAGGACGAAATGATGTCCAGTCTGTGGATATCAGAAAAAAAAAGAGCAAACACTGATGAATGCCTCTTGGAGTGACTGCACATTGTTAAATACTTGAGGGGCTACAGCGATGGCTGAGTGATGTTTCCCAACTCAAACATAATGGGTTGCTGTTTCTTTTAGTACAAGAAAAAATGTCCCCACAGGAAGGTAAACTTGAGTCCTCTGGGCAGGATATGTTGAAAATCCTTGTTCTGTTGAAACTGTGTTTGGTAATCTTAAAATCCCAAGGAAGAGTTTAATATAAATGGGAGAGCCATGGGGAGTGAGGTCGGCTGCCTGCACACTCTGGCATCAAATGTGTAAGGAAGACTTCCTGCTGAGTCAAATGGGCTTTGCTTCAAGCAGGGACATGCAGCAGGCAGGCAGATCTAAGCAGTTGCTCTGCTCTGCAACTGAGAGCAGTCTCCTTGCACAATACTAGAGCCTGGGAAAAGGATGACCACTGACATTTCACTGCCCATCTTTCCAAGTCTTTTGTTTGCTGAGAAGGAATCAGCACTGGGCTGTTGGCTTCCTGGGAAATAGTGAGTAAAACTCTCCATCTTCATCACAGCTGCCTCTGCACCAGCACTGCCAGCCTTATGCAGCTAAAGCCAGGGACTGGGCTATCTCAGAGAAGGGAGGACAGGCTTATTGGATAACTAGCTTTGTGGCTTCTTCCCTGCAAACTAGAGACAGGACTCAAATCCAGATCACCCCTTGCCTAATGATGCAATCTCCTCTCTGTGAACTAGGCTTTAGAAAGAAGGCTCTTTATTACATACTAAATGCTTTTGAGATGGAAGGAGGATGGAGAGAGCAGTTGGAAGAAGCAACTGACAGGCAGAAAGGAGAGAGATAATAAAAATTAAAAATAAACCAGTGACCAGCAATACCCACTTGCCACAAAGGATCCATGCTCTAGCTTCTGGTTTGACCCATGATGAAGTAGGCATCACCTTGTACCTCCCACAACCCACAGGAGGGGTGTACCACCTGCCCAGGAATTCAGCTCTGTGTAACAACCTTGCATGTCAATCCTGGGTCTGGGAGGTCTTCTTCCAGGTAATGCTTGATCAAAGATGATAAAGTAGTGACACAAGCTGATGCTTATACAACCAAGTACTGCTCGCCCTCACAGTTGAAGAGCTTCTCGTCAGCACGATACGCACATTTATTCCCCATCCAGGAGCCTGCTGTGCTGGAGCACATCCACTGTAAAGCAAGAAGAGCTGCTTTGCACAGGCAGCAGTTTTGTGTCTCTTATGGTTTGCTGGAGTTCTGCTTCTTGCTATCGATGGAGAGAAAAGGCCATATTTGTCTTGGAGATGAAAGCTGGTAGCACAAAGAGGGAAACTCTTGGCCAAAGACACCTCACTTCTGACTGACCTTTCCCAGTACCTACAGAAGGCATTTCAGATATTCCCCTTGCTGCAAAACTTGAGGGGGTTTTATACAGCGATACTGCAAATGTCTGTTTACTTACTGTCAGCACAGGAGCTTTGGTGTTTTATGCTAAAGTGAAACCGTACATACAGCAGTAACAGCTCCCTTCAAAGTCATAAGCTGGTATGTGACATCAAAAGTGCTTTTCAGCTCAGCCTGAGTGAAGGCTGCCTAAGAAGACAACTGTCTTCTCTTTCATCAGACATTGGTATGTAAGAGGCCAAAAGGAAAATCTCTTTTACAGTCTGTGCTTTAGAAACTTCTCCTAAGTGCTTCACAGGCATCAAAGACATCGTCATCTCTTCTTACCAGTACAGGATTTTACAATGACATTTTCTTATTTTTAGAACTATTCCACTCTTATGACACATGAAAATCTCCCGCAGAAAACTAAAGGAATTGGACTAATTATTCCTGGAAAACAGTGAAAGTGATTACAGAGACCATATTGTTTTTCCTCACATTTCTTTCAGCTGTAATCACCTTCCATCATTACTAGCAAAACCAGCAATGTGTAAAAATTACTCATGCTCTCTCTTTAATGACTGGGAATCACCTCTAATAACCAGTTAAAAAATACCAAATAATGAGGGAAACACGAGAGATTTTTCTTGCTTGGCACCTGGTCTTCAGCCATCACGAATCACTGCAGCCGGCTTGATGCAGCTGGAGCCCAAATGTTGCTGAAGCAGCAGGAGCATCTGCACAGCATCAGCACCATACACGAGGTGCTGGTGCTGTGGAGGTGGAGTGGTGCATGGCTGTAGCAGGGAACACTCAAAATCAGGCTCTACAAACCTTCTAGGTGGCAGGAAAATCAGTGTCCCAGAATCCACCACGGGCAGCATAGTGGTTTGTGTGGTCTGTGTTTCTCCTCAGCAAGGGAGAGACTCATTGTTTTACCTCAGACCAGGGCCGCCGCATCACCTCGGGCAGCACTGAGAAGCAACTGGGAGGAAAGAGTAGTTGTAAAACTGCGGCTGTCCTGGCCAGCCTGGGTGGGGAGGAGAAGAAACAACCTTTTCAGGAACGGGAGGCACTCTGAAGTGATTGTGTGACTCACCTCCACTGAACTTCGCTTACTGGCATGGGTCGTCAGCTTCCTGCAGCTGAAGGATAATTTTACACTTTAAGCCCGCGCTCAAAACTTTCAAGGCTGACTTGTGTTGACTAGAACATTTCAAGATCCTGGTGCCCTTGCTATTATTTCAAGCAGTAAACATCTGTTCCCACTTGTACTTCTCATCAACGGGAAAAAAAACCCACCCTCCTGTTACAAACCCCACTGCAAAATGAGACCACGCAGCCACGGGTGCCAGCAGTCATGCCTTTCGGCATAGACACATACTGGCCCGACTGGCAGCCCTGCCCACCCAGCCTGCTGACACACAGGGGGCATCACAGCTGTTGCTGTAAATGTCTGTGTATATCTGAGGTGCAGAGAGGTTTAGCTTTCCTGTCGGCCCCAACTTTCTCTGCAAGGGCTGCTGGCTAGATCACTGCCACCCCAGCGCAGTGACAACCGCTGCGGGACTGGTGGTTAACGCTGGACTGGCCCAGGTGGGAAGGAAAAGACAAAGACAAAGACAAAGCAGGAAGTGGCTTGAGGGAGAAGAGGTGTTGAAGCTGCGTGTATCTGCGGGGCGGGCTGAGGCATTGCTGCTGCTGTGTTGGTACTGGCACTGAGCAAACAGGCAGAAATCAAGTACTGGGGGCCAGCCACGGCTTCCTTATACAGCCTCAGTGAAATGAGCGGTGAGCACCACAATGAAAGCCCACCCTGGCTGCACTTGTTAGGCATTCACTTTCTCCTTCCCCCCCACCCTTTCTCTCTCAGAAACTCAGATGCACTGAACTTGCCCACACATTATGGGAAAAACATTAACTCTTTTAAAGCCAAAAAGGGAAGGTTGGGAGGAACAGGTGCAAGGTGGAGGAGGCTAAGATAAATATGCTACTCTGCATCTGTTTTTAACTTCTTTTTCTTTTTACTAAGGTACAACAACTTATCACTGGATGCAGCAATACTCTTTCCTCTTCAGTATTCTGCAGTCATTGTCTGTGTTAGTAATGGCTACAACATCCAAGCAGACCCATGAGGAGGGAAAGTAAAAACCAGTGAGGCTACAGAGTTTTACCATGGTCAAACCTTAGCACTGAGATACAGAAGCAGTGCAAACCTCTTTTTTTTTTTTAGTATGTAGGAGCAAAGACAACCTTGGACCAAGGGCTGGGAACACTTTGGAAGAGCATTGCCGAAGTGGAAAATGGGAGATGGGCATCAAAGAGCGTTCAGCCTGGCTTTAGAAGAAACCAAATAGGGTGAGGCATAAATTTCATGCCTGCTGGACACCTGTCTATGGAAAAGGTGATCTTTTCCTGGGCTCTGGCACCAAGTCTGGGACTGTGCACCACAGGAGAGAAGTGGATTATTTCATCAGCAGAATTCATCAACTTCTCCCTCTCAGTGAAGAACAGCCTAAACCATGAAAGATCGATGTGAAGTTTAAGTAAGGTTATGCTTTCTTCCTAAGTAGTAAGACATGTGGGAAAGAAGCACTGCCTTCACAATTTGCATCTGCACCAACCATTGACAAACCAGCAACAGGCACAGTGCAATGGCTTTGAGAGTGGCTGAAGAGCATGTCAGAAGCACATGTGGAATGACACTGAACAGCATAAAAAGCAAGTGGTGCTTTTGAATGCATAATGTCTGACTTTTCACAGCATGAAGGAACCGTATTGAGGGAAGTAAAGGCTGAATCACTTCACCAGAATAAATTTGGGAGATGGAATTGCCTGAAGGGAACATAAAGACCATCACAAAAAAAAAAAAAAAAAAAAAAAAAAAAAAAAAAAAAAAAAAAAAAAAAAAAAAAAAAAAAAAAAAAAAAAAAAAAAAAAAAAAAAAAAAAAAAAAAAAAAAAAAAAAAAAAAAAAAAAAAAAAAAAAAAAAAAAAAAAAAAAAAAAAAAAAAAAAAAAAAAAAAAAAAAAAAAAAAAAAAAAAAAAAAAAAAAAAAAAAAAAAAAAAAAAAAAAAAAAAAAAAAAAAAAAAAAAAAAAAAAAAAAAAAAAAAAAAAAAAAAAAAAAAAAAAAAAAAAAAAAAAAAAAGTCACTCCTCCTCATAATAAAATGAGTATCAGAGAGTCATACTGGGTCAAGCTTTTCAAGTACATTTTCCACTCAGGTCAGTGAGGAGTCCAGATGACAAAGCTGGTGGAAAACCAGAGTGATGTGTGCAGATAGCACCTGATTGGCAAAATAAATGCAAAAAAATGAAATAGAAGTTAAAAAAAAAAACAATACAGCAGCACCTCGCTGGTGTACCAGGGCTTTGCTTGCAGCCACCAACCAAGTTGTCAATTAGTAACCCTGGAAAAACTCTCAGTCAGCTACACCAACTTGTTTCTCACCTTTCTATTTCTTGTTGCAGCATTTATAACCAGTTCTTCCAACGAGGTCGAAGACGCCTTTCATTTATTTATCTTGTTCAGCACAAGGAACAGGAATGTCACTTCTCTGCTCGGCTTTAGCTGGGATGTGCTGAACTGCAATGAGAGCAGTGACTTGATAGAAAGAAATTAGTTTATTTGAAACAAAGAGGGTATTATTAAAGAATTGTTTTGATTGTACAGCTAAGCCTAAAGACCTCACAATTAGATGGAGTTGTCTGTCAAAATAATAACAATTAAGTTTTATGACACTTACAGTGACCCATTTGTCCACATAGACACACAAAAGTCTATAGGACAGCTGAAATAAGGCTGTCAGTTTTGCCCAGGGTCACATTTGCTATATGCCAGTCTCATGATGAGCAATGTTGATTCTAGTCTCTTTTACTGAAAGTGATTCAGTTAGGTATGGCTTTAAGTTTGTGTCAACCAGTTAGAAGGTATCATGCTGCTTCAAAATGGCAATCTGGGCACTATTATTAGCAAAAGACAGAATATAGGAAGACTTTTTTAGAACTGAAAGCTCTATTCAGTTTTAAAAAGCATAAGCTGTGTGTAGAACCCTCAGTGCAAAAAGGGGGCCTCTCCTTCCCAACCACCAGTAACTGGCTGTTCAACAGAGTCCTGACTGGGCTGACTGGGAGGAACAGTGGCTCACACGGATAAAACTGCTGATAATATGCATGCTCACAGGCAGGACACTAGCAGTACAGTCACTCTGCAGGAGTATCACTCTTCTTCTGTTCCTGTTGACATTTATGCAGGTTGTGAAACTGCTATGCAGATACTGTGCATGCACGTAAGTGCAATCAGGTCTGATCTCCACTGCCTGCATATGTGTCAGCTTTTAAGGTTCAAGGTAGCAGTGTGTTTTTAAGTAAATTTCTCAGTTGCCCTTACTTATTGCACATTATTTCAGTTCTTGGTACTGGTTTAACACATTCAAACTGGACTCTTTTCAGAGGAAACTAACCTAGAAGCTGCAACTCAGGTGTGCACTAAATATGCCCTAGTGTCTGATGGATCACGAGAGGCTGAACCCCAGATGAATCCTGCATACAGCTTTACACCACATGCACAATGAGGGTGCTTGGTTCTGAGAACCAAACTCAATTTAGTTCAAAGTAAACTCCCCAAACTGCACATTGTGGATATGTGACTCAGCACCAAATGCTTTATCTACTGATGTGCTCCTACCGTACCAAATGACTTGCTAGAATAAACATAGCAACAGATGTCTCCAGACACTGCTGTGGCTTGCCAACACAGCAAAAGCAGAGGCAGTATTAAAAGGAGAAAGACATATTTTGAAGTGTATGAAATGTAGGTCCCTTAGTGAGTGGTCCTGTATTTTTCACACCCAGTCTTAAATTTTGAGTGCAAAAGTGGAGAGGAGCAATAAGCAGCCATGCCTATTATATTAAATTGAAAGGTCACTGCAGCAAGTACAAGAGCTTTAAAGGAAAAGAGAGGGCTATCAACTAATTTTCCTCTCTCTATACTTACATATCTGTACCTATGGTTAAATCCTTCTGTGTGAAAATAGGTGCAATATAGTCTGGTCATAACTGGACTCAGAGTCCAGGCATTGTGATGGGGTTAAGAATATTTTTTTTCCTATGTTTTAATTCAAAAATTCCCACTCTGGAGGCTTGCTAAGCACTGCTGAGGACAAAGACTGCATTAGCACTTCCTTTCAATACCTCCCAGCCCCACCTTCAAAGACAAACAGCCACAGTCTTGAGTTTTGGCTTCCAAAAAGCAGCACTATCCTTGAACATGCTACAGCATTTTTTCAGATACAGTCCTCAAGATTCACCTATATGTGAACAGAGTCAAATGCCACTCTGGAAGTGTGCTAAAAGAGCCTGGCCTGCTGGTCAGAGTCTGACCCTTCTGGTCAAGGAAGCCTCTGCTCTGGTGAGGTTGTACCTTGAGTATTGTGTCCAGTTTTGGGCTCCCCAGTTCTGGGCTCCATAGTTCAAGAGTGGCAGGGAACTACCAGAGAGAGTCCAACAAAGGCCCATGAGGATGATTAGGGCACTGGATCATCTCTCTTATGAGGAGGCTGAGACCTGAGGCTCTTTAGCCTGAAAAAGAAAATACTTATAGGGAATTCTGTAAGTGCATATAAATATCTAAAGGGTTGGGGTCATGAGGATGGGTGGTGGCCATTGATAGGGCAAGGGGTGATGGGTATGAAATAGAACACAGAAGGTTTCACTTGAAGCTAAGGAGAAAATTCTTTACTGTGAGGGTGGTGGAGCACTGGAACAGGTTTCCAGTAGAGGTTGTGGAGTATCCTTCTCTGGAGACTTTCAAAACCTGCCTGGACATGTTCCTGTCCAACCTGATTTAGGTGTATCTTCATTAGCAGGGAGGTTGGGCTCAATCATCTCCAGAGGTCCCTTTCAAGCCCTACCATTCTATGATTCTATGATTCTACCTTTGTGAAAGAGGTCCTAAGTTTCTGAACCCACTAAGGGCCTCTGAGCTCAAACTATATTTGTAAATTTGCAACCTCCCTGCTTTTCAGCCCTAGGAATAGTCATGTACTTATTGGAGACCAAATGGATTATGTGTGTATGAGGAAGGAGAAGGAAGGTACTGCAGAACCACATCTAGTCCCCCCATTTGCATTGACCAGCACCACATACATTCCCATGTTATATGATGCATGTTGAGATATGTAAGTTTCTCCACCCATCTCATTCAGATCTCTGCTGCCTGTGCCCCTGAGGAAGGTTTGTTTTCAATTTGGATCTCCCACCATGATGACCTTTTCTTCAAAGCATCTGAAGACATTTTTGTTCTATCCCATTTCCAGTTCTTATTAATAGTTCTTAGCTTACAAAGCATCTTTCATCCTTCTAAAACACTTTTGGCAGCAGGTCACAGAAACTAAGGCAAAGGACTAGGAGAAAGAGGAAACATGCATTATTGATTTGTTATATTAAACACAGTTGGTTTAGAACAGGTAAAGAGAGTTAGCTTGAATTGATCAGTACACTCTTCATCAAACACATAAGTAACTCTCAGGCTATCCTGAGGTTGCAGCTGCTAAAATTTTGATGTAAAGTTTCCAACTTGTTAGATGAGATTATTTGACAACAATTATTTCTCAGCTTTTTCCTGCAAGGTATTTAGAGATCCCATCCTCTGCTTTGATAGAGAGGAGAACAAAACATGTAATGAAAGAAAAAAAGGAAAGCCTAAAGCCATAGCTGGCATTTCTGGTATCAGAGGAACGGAGAAGGTAATGTTTTCTTTTAACTTCAGAAACTGATATTCTTTGCTTTAAAAAAGGTTATTAGAGGCTGAAATGTCTTTAACAAGAGTTCCAGAATCTCTTTCAAACAATGACGATCTGTAAGAAGATAAGGTGAGTTTAAATAGGTGGAGACCGTGTGCTTTTATTGCTCGAGCTAGCCTTATATTCCAGCTCGCAGTACCATCTTGTTCTAATACAAACCACATGAGAGCAGCATCTGGAAGTTTTAGGTCAGTGCTTTGAAGACTATGAAAAGCTTCCCATTACTATTTAAAATATTTACACTGACAGTCACTGAGCACAACAGACCTTGTGTTCCCAAAGAACAGCAATTTGCATAGAGCTGTGTAGCCAGAAAATGCAGCACAAAACCAGCATGGGGAGAGGCTGGAGTTGTATGCCCTGAAGCTGGGAGTCAAGCTGTGTTTTGCTGAGCTGTGTTTGGCCAAGGATGTCCTAAGAGCAAAGGTACACAGTGAGAAGAAGGAAGTCTGTGAGCTGAATTCACGATCCTGAGCCCAAAGCATAAGTAGAGTCCATTCACAACCCATTCACATTGGAGTCTCCAACAGGGACTAGAAAAAAAATACAGGGAATTATCTGAGGCCACATCTACACATTTAAGGCCTTATTTCTGACCAGCTGGCTGAGTCTTTACCATTCAGGGGAAGCCATACAACAAAGCACATGTTCCTTACAGTGCTCTAAATGTGCAGCCCAGCACAGGAGGGCTTGCTTCATTCCATCAGCATCATGGGCCAGATATGTATGGTAAGTTAAAATAGAATAGAATCAACCAGGTTGGAAGAGACCTCCAAGATCATGCAGTCCAACCTATCACCCAGCCCTGTCCAGTCAACTAGACCATGGCACTAAGTGCCTCATCCAGGCTTTCCTTGAACACCTCCAGGGACAGTGACTCCACCACCTCCCTGGGCAGCCCATTCCAATGCCAATCACTCTCTCTGGGAAGAACTTCCTCCTAACATCCAGCCTGTACTTCCCCCGACACAACTTGAGACTGTGTCACTGATTGTCTGGGAGAAGGGACCAATCCCCACCTGGCTACAGCCTCCCTTCACAGGGACATTGCTAGACAGCGATGAGGTCTGCCCTGAGCCTCCTTTTCTCGAGGCTACGCAACCCCAGCTCCTTCAGCCTCTTCTCATAGGGTTTGTGTTCCAGGCCCTTCACCAGCCTTGTTGCCCTTCCCTGGACATGTTCCAGCACCTCAGCATCTCTCTTGAATTGAGGAGCCCAGAACTGGACACAGTACTCAAGGTGTGGCCTGACCAGTGCTGAGTATGTTTCTGCTACAGCTTCTGCTGAGAAAAAGACAGCTCCACAGCACATGTAGTGATGAGGCACTGCTCCGAATGGGTGTTTTCAGACACTGAAAATGAGTGTTCCTGAAATTGTTTTCCAGTATTCTGACCATTCTCTGTAGATCCTTGTTTAGAATATTGGTCATATCATCTGATTGCTGTGGTTAAAGATTCTGTATTTTGTGGTTCTAATTGGGGTAGGCTCAGTAGCTGTGTACAGTGGATTCTGTGGTTAAGCTGTGCTATCTATGTTGGCAGTAATTTTTGCTTTAACACTTGCTTCTTTCCTGCCACACACCTACATGGTGGTGACCTTCTAGAGATATAGCTTAGGATTTGCTACAGGCCTTATTTCCTTTCTCCTTTCTGCTAATGTAGTAGAGGTGCCGTTCCCAGGGCTGGGGTGTCCTTTCCAGGGTTGGGGTGCCCTTGCTAGAACTGAGTGCCATGGGGCAGCTGTGTAGAACTAGATCTTTGGTCACCCTTGTGAGCTGGCTGCTATCCATGAACCAGAGGACCTCAGCTGCTGAAGAGCATCAAAAGTCCATTCCACACCAGATATATTTGTAATGCATGGAGTCTGGCAATGTCTGGTGAACCAAATGAAGTGATCGTTAGGTGAAATTTGAACCCAAATTGTTTACATGTTAACCTGAATTGACACAGTGAAGTCCTAGGCTTTTATAAATGGGCTGTTAGCTGTGTGCACATGTCCATATGCTGTTAAAATACAGTGGTTGGATGAGTCAATAGTTTTATTTCCCTTACCAGCTGGGAAAAATACAGTTCTGAGGTGAATTTTTATCTTCTCATATATAGTATTTTACTGTGTACAGTTCTGGAGCCCCCAAGACAAGAAAGACATCAAACTGTTGGAGCCAGTCCAGAGAAGGACCACAAAGATAATCAGAGGGCTGGAGCACCTCTACTATGAGGGCAGACTACAAGAGTTGGGGCTCCTCAGTCTGGAGAAGAGAAGGCTTCGAGGAGACCTTGTAATAGCCTCGCAGTATCTGAAGGGGGTCTACAGGAGGGCTGGTGAGGGGCTATTTACAAGGTCTTTTAATTACAGGACAAGGGATAATGGGTTTAAACTGGCAGAGGGGAGATTTAAATTGGATGTTAGGAAGAAGTTCTTTACAGCGAGGGTGGTGAAACACTGGAACAGGCTGCCCAGGGAGGCTGTGGCTGCTCCCTCCCTGGAGGTGTTCAAGGCCAGGTTGGAGGAGGCCTTGAGTGACCTGTGCGAGTGGGAGGTGTCACTGCCTATGGTAGGGGGTTGGAACTGGATGATCTTTGAGGTCCCTTCCAACCTAATCCATTCTATGATTCTATGATAGTACTTTAAAGCTTGTTATCCTGAAAAGTCCAATATTTGTGCAGTATGAATCTGCTAACATCGGTTAAAAAGCAACCCATGAACTTCTGAAGTTGCTTGGCTTCTGAAGGAACTTTCCTCCATTAAGATTTTTCCCAGAGAGCAGAGTTTAAGATCATTGTTTATCCAGATATCCTGAGCAAATCAGAGATGAATATTTACAGCTCGCAACTGTCTTGAATTCCTTACCTTGCCAGGATACTTGTCAGAACTAAGTCTCTAAATCCTCTCCCATTTCAAAACCTGGTGATTGTCTTGATGTTCTTACAATGCAGGCTCATTGTTGGTGTGCAAATCAGTTGCTAAGGTGTTGAAAACAGAGTTGGTTTGTAAGTGCTGCCCAACCAAAGAAAAACTGATTCCAGTGCTGAATATCAGATACATTGCTAGCACCCAGGCTGGTGCTGGCACAGCAAGTGCTCCTGTACTATTTTAGCTGCAGGTGGATGCATTGCAAAGGAGGCTGAAGACTTGGTGCCATGGGTAAAGGAGAAGAGTTTGGAAAACACATGACACTTCAAACACTTGTTAATATTCCCTATCACTTTCTTATCTATAAGAAAAAAAAGTGAGAGGGCCTTTGGCAGACACAAAAAAAGTCTGTTGTCTCTTTACCTTATTGCTTGCCTGTACTCTTTACTTGATACTTTTGACTTAATATTTATTTTTTAGGTTTAATGTGCTGAGAAGGTAAAGTTAATTAAAGTGAAAAGATACTTTAAAAAGCGATGTTAAAATGTTGAAGGAAAACTCTAACTAGATAGACCTTTTTAGAGCCTGGCTTAGAACCAGGAAGACTGCATTCATGATCTTACCACTGCATTTAAATCATGAAAGGAATCCCCACGCAGTGTTTGTACCCACTGAACTACAGCCAGATTTTGAGAAGGAAAAAAAAAAGTTTTCATTAAGAGGTGTAGCTTTATTTACTACAGTTGAGAGACTGTAAATCATCTGGGAAAGAGTCTGGCTAGGTTTGCAGAGAGCTCAGCAGAGCCAATACTCCATTCTGGTGTAGGTGCTGCCAGGTGAACATCACAACCATCAGAGTAAGGAGTGGCAAAGTGCCTTTCTTCTCATTTTGTGGCACCCCAGGATTAGGGGGGAAGGATGAGAAGAAAGATCTTTGTTTTCAGCATTGTTTTGTTTGTGCCTAGCAAACGAACTGCAAGTTTTAGTTAAAACACACCTGATAAGCATTTGATCTTCTGAAGCCTGAGAAGCTGCTGCTATTGAATCTCTCCATTTAGTGACAAGGTATGCTTGTAGAAAGGTAGTCTGGTTTTGTGTTTTGATTTTCAGCTTCAGCAGGCAACAATGGAACAGAGTGCATTTAATTGCAGATTTGCATTTAAGAAAGGGATTTGCAATGTAAGGAGTATCTTCAGAAGCAGAATGTGGATGGAGTGTAATGCTTGCTGTCTGGGCCACCGTCCCCTGCCACATCAAAGCCTTCAGCTCAGTCCTTTTATTCTCTTATGCTGACATCTCAGTTCAGCAATTGCACTTCATTGCTGTTCTTCACAAGTCAAACAATGCTCCTATTATATTTTTGCAAGAGATAGGATAATTATCTCAACTGCCAGGTGTGAAGAGTGAACTTTTCGAGGCCAAATTGCAGTGGTGGTAAAACAGCCAAAGTCATTTAAGGCTTTTGCTGTCTCACTGCCAAACTTTGGCTTCCCAGCTCTTGGCATGGGGTTTCAGGTTGGCAAAACATTTATGCGCCTGCTCAACTTTAAAATCACAAGTGATGGCTCTCAGTTTGGGCAGGCTGCCTCACTTTCTTAAGCACCACTACACACAGGCTTGCTTGAATCACAGCAAAGTAGACCTTTCTGCCCTTTGCTCCTTTTATGTGTAGGGAACCATAGCACAGGGAGAGATGGGGGCTGTGCGTAGGCTGCAAGCACAGTTGCGTGGGGAAGGTACACCCGAGGTAAATGTAAATTGGATAGCAGGATTAACTTCAGCAGCTGGCAGGGTGTTTCTGGCTACTCCTCTCTGCTTTTTGTGCTGGTTTGGCAGCGCTGTTGCAACTGCAGTGCCATCAGCACACCAACTGTCAACAGTCAGCCCCAGCAAAGCACCTGGAATCAGGAGATCAGTTTTCATTTTGAGTAGGAAACTTGGGTTTAAAGCAAAGGAAGGTGGCTGAGGCTCCAAGTCTGGGCTCCGTCTGAACACTTTTCATGTGGTCCATGGCTGGGAGGATTAGTCCACATCCACAAAGACAGCCTAAGACCAGCTCCAAGACACAGTTGTTCCCTGTCCAAGCAATTTCTAGTGTTGTCTATCACCAGGTTTATTCTTATCTTAACCAGATAAACAGAGATATGCCTTTCCAAACTGAAGCACTTCTTAATCACTGTACTTATTAATAAGGAAATATGGAAATCATGGCTCCTTTAGTAAGCTGTCTCTTGTTCAGACCATCTCAAGCAGTTTCACAGCAATATTTGCACAACATGGTGTATATCAGGCATCTTAAGCCAGGACACAGCCTGGCTATTGACAGTTCCTGCTAAGCAGCAGCTGGGCAAGGGCGCTGCCACTGGCCACCAAGCTGCAGTAAGCCTCTGGGAACTAGCCTGAATGTTGGCCAGCACCCATTGATGGATGCTACCACAACCCAGTGTTCCCCTTCCTTCCAAGGGACTTATGAGCCTAGTGTTGTTTTCTGAGCCCATTGTGATTCCTGATGTCTGCTCAGCTCCTTAACATCGTTCCAGCTCTGTTCCCAGCCCCCGCCTTGCACAGTAGACCTCCCAGTTGCTTGCCTGATGTTCTTTCTCTCCCATCTACTTCACGCCATGACTGGTTCTTGATTCTCCTCTGGTTCTCATTCTGCCCTCAGCTGCCTCTTCCATCCTGATTGACACCCTCTGGTACTACATAGGCTTCCATTTAAAAAAAAGACCAAACAAAAACTTTCAGAAGAAAATGTGACTCACGACACTACTGCCCATAAGATAGTTTCCTTTAGAAACTATCACAAAGATTAACAAAGCCTAGAAAGCAGCACTCGGTGACAGAGGAAATGCACATCCTGCAGCAGCCAGGGCGCAGTGAAGGGGACATTTGCTAGTGGACAAGGTGGGATTTTAGCTATTTCTGCAGACACTGCCTGCCATATCCTCAGGATGCTGTTGCTTCTAAAAGGTGCCACATGATTTAAGGGCCGTGGTGCTGAATTACTGAAAACCTTGTTTAAATACCTCAGGAGACGCCTGCGAAATGGCAACAAACTGCGGCAGCTGGTGACTTCTCAGGCCAACAAAAACAATCTGAGTGACAGTGCACCCATATTTTTAAGCTCTAATCTCTTCTGTATCTCTAATTCTGGAAGAAACAGTGATAGTCAGGATGGTGTAAGCACTAACTTTTGTCCCAGTTCTCAGGCATTTACTATTGCATTCAAAAAGAAAAACACAAAGGAAAAAACTGTTTTACCAACAAACTATTTTTGAAATGTGAGAGTGAACTCTGAAGCCAAATTGTCTGTATTTATTTTAGAGCATTGAAAATAGTGTTAAGAGTTACATACAAGTATCCAGAAAAATCTTTTACTGAATTTACCCACAACTTAGAAAGAATACAAGCTTAAAATCACCTCTATTCGGGATGACACGGAAACAACTAGCTGGACACAAGTGAGATTTAAACACACATGAAATGCTTCTCTGAACCTCTGCTGATATTTCTCTTCTGCTTTTTCATGATCCAGAAACAATTTCACTCTTGACAAAAAAGCTAAAACATTTGGGACATGTGCCCATAAAGAAAATCCAAGATGAGGTTTCCTTTGTTTCATGATCCTACTTCACACTGCAGCAAGACACCTTTGTGCCTTGCTTTATTTCTTTTCCCTGTCCCTCTTTGGGATCAAAATTCACACTTGAAGCACCTGATAGTCACACAGCCTCACAACTACTTACAAATGTGTCTCTAGTCTATGACTGGTTAAAAATGACTCTGGCAACATATTCACCATCGAAAGCAGCTGTCACATATGATGAGGCTGTGGGATCAACAGGATGAGTGCCAGCCAAATCATTAAGTCTTTGAACAGATACGTAAGTGTTCTCCATCTCTTCAGAGTGGGTTTTGGGAAGAGGGGGCACATTTTTTTTTTAATACAGTTTCACTGTGTTTCTCTTCTGGCTATAAGAAAGCTCAAGAAATTTATTTAAAGCAAGAAAACAGGTCTGCAGTTCTCCAAGTGTTTTCTTCAAAAGGCATACACAGGAAATCTCTCCATCACCTATACAAACATGAAACAAGAAAACATAAGCACTATTTTAACAAGCTCATGGGAAAACTTTAAATAAAGCTGAGATGAGGCCAGGTGGACCAAAAGAAACTGCTTATGCTGGATAGATGCTCAGCTGAGAGCCAAAAGAAAACAAAGTTACTTCCTTCATGAGCTGATGACTCAGAGGACTGGCAATGACATGGAGGACATCACGTACAAGAAGTGCTGTTGCTACAGATGAAGCAATGAATAACAGCCTTAAAGAAAAAAAATCACAGCAAGTTCATGGGACAGCATTCCCCCAGGCATCACCAGAGGATGGAACTGGCCTTGCTTCTCACATGGCTGCCTGTCTACTCCTCCAAAGTGCCTGCACAGCACCCAGAGAATGGCCAGTGAAAAGGAGTGAAGTACAGGCATGCAAGTGGAGTGCCGTGTAGAAGCTCCTGTGGGCATTCTCAGTGTTGGCCTTTGTGGATAAGCACAGTATTTTAGCAAGTGACATTAATCCGTCCCTAAGGTGTCACCAAGTGTAGACTTATCTATACACTCAAGGGAACTGAAGTCTATCCTTCAGAGTATTCTGAGCACCATCTACCCTCTCATATAACACTACAAGCATCGTTTTGGTGGATTGGGAACCTCCCCCTGGACAAAGAAAGCTCAGAAGGGGCCAACACCACCCTCTCTCTCCTCAGATAGAAAACAACCAGCAAGGCTTAGATGTTATCTGGAAAAATGTTAGTGGAGGAGTTGGAGAGAAGTGAAGGAACAGCAAACAGATCCAATGCCCAAAAACCAAGAGAATGACATTGTTTATATATGGCTTTTTATACCAGTTAGCAAACCAATGAATGATATAGACTTTATCACTGTCATTCTTCCACATCCAATCCCCTGCTCATTCAGATTCTGCACTGAACTTTCAGGAAAGTACCAATTTCTCTTATTGGAATTTTCCAATAAGCCTTAAACTACCATGACCCTAAAGAGATGTCACTTCTCACATAGCTGGAATCTTCCTTTCACCAAACCACACGAGTCAAAATGACTGGGGTGTTTTGCCCTCTCATATTAATAATAGTTGGAATGTCTGTAACACCACAATAGCCATCCTGGATTAGTACAGGGGCCACACTGCTCATCTCCAGGATGGGCTATCAGCAAATGCTTTAGGAATGCATGTAAGAAACAGCACCAATCTAGACCAATTATTTGCTTGGTATTACCTCCTCTGTTTCTGCCATGCAGAGACTCATTGCTCTAAAGATTACAGTTGTCTCACTGCTTTCAATAGCGATTGAAGGACCTGTGTTTAGATTTTATGTACTTTCTTAAAGCTTATACCCACCATCTCCACTTTTATCTCCACAGCATTGGGTAACACTGGTTACTACAACTGGTTTTTCAAGAAGACACAGTTCTTCATGTTTGTTCTAATTCCACATTAGTTAGGCACTGGACATCCCCCTTTTCTTGAGCTATTGCAAGGAATGATCTCTCCTCCTTCACTGTTTTCACACAACATGTGATTTTGTATGATATCTTGCCTTGTAGTTGCCCTGAGGTGATTATGTCTCAGCATCTAGTACTTCAAACTACCACACTACCATCATAAGCAACAAGCTTAACTTACTGGAAAACAAAGTGCAGGCTGTTGAGTTACTGTAAATATTGCATTATCTCAGTTGTTGAAATTGGGTAGAAGAAACACTGCAGAAGGATGGATGTCTTTTCTTATGGGGTAGGAAATACTACTTTCTAGCATGCATTTAATGTCCCACAAGATTTATCTTATTCACTGGTTTCTAATTTCAGCTGCAGTGATAGTCGGTAGTAACACACAGTCCCGTGCCATTTTCACACAGAGGAAAACACACCCAGACCTGAGTCTCCAACTCCAGAAGAAACCCAGCTGTCAGTGGGCAGTATGCTCCACAGCACATTTCTTGCCTGTGTCTCCATTATATATCCAAGACATGAGACATGCCATCTGTGTGGCCATGCTTGGTTGCCTCTCAGTAAGGGTGACTGTGCCAAATGCCATTGTGGCCTGGGACAGCTGCTAGAATGGCACCTTTACAAACCACCTTTCACAGGAAAATGTTTTCCCTTGTTGCCACCGTAACTAGCAATGGGTTGTGTTGTACTTAGACAATGAAGGGATGCTACATTTTTAAGGCTAAGCCTAGCTCTCCAGAGAAAATTCCAGTCTAGAGGATAAACAGTTCTAGGGATTGGACACAGACTAATGTAAGATAAGTTTATCTCCTTCCATTGGACTGTTGAATATCTTATATTTTGCAGCTGGTTTCTTACTCTTTCTGCCTGCCTGTTGCTTGCTTCTGGCTTCTCTATGCTGTCTGTGACCTTGCATGCTGCCTGACTGATCTTCTTGTTTGGGTTTTCAAAGGTACAGGGTGAGAGGTAGAGATAGTGTGCTGGCTGCAAAATAGCCTCTCTGCACCTCTTTGAGGTACAGAGAGGGTGGCTTAGTGCTGCTGTTGAACTGTAAATACACTTTGCATATGTTATTGCATTTTATACTTTTATATTTAGTCTACTTTTGTCAATAAAATTTCTTTTAACTTCCAAAATTCTGAGTAAGTGTGGTTGATTTACTCCAGAAGGTAAATTTCCAATTTGTTGGGTGGGAAATTCAAGCCACAACAAGGCAAAATACACTGTTATTTTCTTACAAGAAAAAAAAAAATGCAAGAGGGTTTTTTTTTTCAATTGCTAAAAAATCTGAAGGCTTTTCTTGCTAACCATGGCAGGTAAAACCTTGCAGGACCACGCCACGAACCAGGAGACCATACTTAAGTCTGTGGTATCTCTACCCAAGTGGCACCCCATTTTCACATCTGGACAAACACTGGTCACATACAGCTATTTGTTAGGCTGCAGAACAACATAGAGGTGTGGAGTCTGGGGGATCCTCAGGTGCCTTTCTCTGGACTATCATGGCTCAGCATAACTTCCGTCTGGGCTAAGCATAGCATGGAGTGAGTTTTCTTTTCACAAGGATAATGGCTTATCAAGCCCCATGCACATTCTTTCTATCATGGCACTTAGTTAAAGGTTCCTGGATGCACCAAGGGATGGTTAGACATCTGCAGCCTCAACACATCAGCTAGTGACACACATCAGAGACAAAAATATAAACAAAAAGGCCTCCAGACATCCGTCTTGCAGTTCCCTTTTCTCCAGAAATTCTCTATCTACACCTCTTATAATAAACTTTGTCTGCCTGGTGACATTTCTGCAGTCCAGACCATGCCTTTCCAGCCTGCCCTGCAGGAAGCTCTTTCCCCTGATCCTCAAGATATTATATTTGTGAAGACCTCGTACCAAGGTCCCCATAAGCAAACCCACAGAATCTGATACAGCAGCTAGGCTGAACCTATTTTTATGCATCAGTCACAATCCCAATTAGCCAAACTGCAAACTTGTGCTGAACTGAATCACTTTGATGAATGATTACCAACCAAAAAGCATACTTTCCACATTTTTTTTTAAACTGAACATATAGTCATTTCTTTTTCTGTTCAAGTAAATGTAGCATGTGTTAACACCCCAAATAAAACAAAATCAAATACTAATAAATTGTTTTGTTTTCCACAACAATTTATTACAGCATTTGGCTAGCAAGTGCACGAATCGCTTATTTGATAGCTTTGGAAAAGAACAATGATAAGAAAGTCAAGCAATAGAAAATACAAGGAACCCAGAGAAAGATAACAAGACACTTGACTAGGTATTTTCCATCAGCAGGACATGTATTGAAACCTGGTAAGTCACTCTTCTTTCCCTCTCTCACTATTACTGAAACCACAGGCTATACCCACAGAAAGAGACAGAAGGGAAAATGAGAAAAGTAAAATATCACAGGGGATTCCCTGTTGCAGTTAGGTCAGATGTCATTTTTAGGCATTCTCACCAAAGGATACAAATGAAAATAAAGTATCTGAAGTCAGCACCTCTGAGTATCATTGTGCAGCAAAGAAGTGAATGTCCCTTGACAAAACAGCACGTTGGCTGCAGCCAGCTGCTTTTTGGGCAGAGAGAGGAACAGACAGGTAGGTGTTCGTCACTCCAGTTCTAAAGAAAGAGGACTGGGAGAGTCAAGAGTAAATCCTGCTTGGAAGGTCTCCTGGTCCAGATTGTTCAGTGGTTTGTAGAAAAAGTATCCACGGGATGACACTGCTCCACACAATTTCTGCAAGCTCCAGGGCCTGAATCTGGATCTATGATTTAAATAACAGATGGGCAAAATCACATGTAACCAGGCAGCTCCCTAGTGGCTGCATAGATGTGGATGTTGGAGAGCACATGATTTTCCAAGCTAAGGTCAGCACTAACCTGAGCTCAGTCTTTTCTCTAGATCTGCTTTTTCTAGTGCTATCATGCAGCTTAATTTCTTTGGCTTGTTCCACCCTCTTCTGCCCATATCATACAATGCAAACAGGGCAGTTATACAGCTCCAGAGCTCCACCATTTCTGGAAGAGGATAACATACCTCTGTGAGGTGTGGAAACTGCTGTCTGCCACATTAATGAAGCCAAACTGCACAAATCTGCAGTGTAAATGTGATGGTATCATCTGGGCCTCAGAATAGAAGAAATAAGCAACCCTGGTTTATAGAAAGTTTAGTAAAACCATTGGAAAGTATTCACCAAATAAAAGAATTTAGAAATGATAACCAAAAAGCCTCTGGTACTTTTTTGAACTTGTGAAATCTGCTACTATATTTAACATGGTTTCTTTCAGTATATCAAATTTAACTCCTTCAATGGGTTTTGTACTTTCACTTTTGATATTTATGATTTGTGGATCTGGCTAAGGATTAGAGGCAAACCACACCACAAGCACAGTGCGGGTGGCAGGGGGGGTGAGGAGGAGTGAATTAATTTCTTCAGCAAGACTCAGATCTTGTGAGATGGGGTTAATCTAGTGAGTATGTGGGGGGCTGGCTATCAGCAGCTGTCACCAGGACCTCCTGGCCCTGAAGGAGCATACACTGCTGAAACCTGTTGCACCATCAAAAATGCAGTAGTTGCTGGGGACGTGTCAGCAAGTCAAGTTGCAGGAGCAAAGCCTTGGGGACTCCCTTTGAGTGCCTTGGTTTGTGTTAGGCATTTAAGAGTCCTGCAGTTCCTTGCTTTGCTTTCATCCCTCGTATTTGTATACACACAAGTATATATTTACCTCTTAAACACTGAATTGAGAATGCCTAAACATAAGATTAAAACACCCAAGTAGTTTTTTATCCAAAACACCTCTGGCAATGTTTCAGTGTTGTCTGAACACCGGACCCTGGGGTTTCAAATTATCCCCACAACTCAACAAAATGTTGAGAATTTCAACAAAGCTGCATTTTGGTGGGGACTCAGTTCTAATGCTTCTCCTGCAAGGGATGTATCCTAATTTCTATTTCCTTAATACTGTGCCAGTATTTTCAAGTGTACCCAGATTGCTCTTGGATCGCAAACTGTTCTGTGCTCCACCACAGCTTATACCTTCGTGGATAACACCTAGGGACACAAACAGCTCCTGGTGTTTTGGTTAGCATTCGGCAGGCAGAGAAGCAGCAATGTGCTGATGAGTTTTGTTAATTGGCAGGGGAAAAAAAAAAAAAAAGAAGAAGAAGTGAAAAGTGCAAACTGATTTTTGGGCACTGTACCTAGCCAGGTCTAGTAACTGTATAACAAATATGTATTATGCTAGAAAGAGTAGACTCACAGGCGCCAGGAGTGAAACATTATCCTTTTCAGACAAAGTCTCAGACAAAGATCTTTATCTCCGAATGATATATGGGATATATTTTTGAGATGACTCCACATAATACCTTTATTATTGTTGAAGTTTAACAACTTAAAAGGGAAAAAAAAAAAAAAGAAAGATCATATTTGTCCTTTGTTACTTATCCAAATATGGGCAGGAAGCTTCCGATGGGGCTAGGCTTATAAAGAAAAAACACCATTAGACTAAAATAGCACTAATATTTATAGCAGTGAAAGGGGGATACACAAAGCAACCGCAGAATTGGGCCGAAGAGCCAAAATCTACTCTTGGTTGCAGACTGCCAGTGCAACTCCACTGAAAACAGAACAGTTGCTCTGTGCGCGCTCAGGTTTGACACTGAGGGAATTGAGACCACAGTTTCTGATGAAGATGAGAAATTCAGATGAAACTGAAAATAGGGTAAGATAATTAATCACAGTTCTTCAAGATAAAGATGATGAAGATCAATTTTCAGGAAGTTCAGAACTGTCTCAGAATGTTAACACTTTGTGCTCCACTTCCACAAGGACAAGAAACCAGTTTTAAACCAAGGTATAAGTAGAGTCCCTGGAAGAGAAATGAGCTATCCAGCCTTTGCTTTGGAGTTTTTCAGTTCTTTAGGAGCATCTGCTTGAGAATGGGCAAACTTTCAGGGGAATATGCAACTTAATGATCCTTATCTGGAGGATCAGTAAGAAGCAGAAGTAGAGATTCCTTGCATGGCATGAGGAGGGCAAGCTAGTTGCCTTTCCAAATTCCCTGGCAGCAGGCTGGCTGCAGACAGATGTCACATTGAAGAGCATGCACCCCATCACAGCCCTCTTGCAAAACCCTTGCCACCTATTCATCCTTTAGCAACCGCAGGACATACCCTTGCTGATGGTCAAGATCTGTAGAGAAGACTGCAAGGGGATTTGGTATAGGTGATCCTGCTTTGGCGGGGGGGGTTGGACTAGATGATCCTTTAAGGTCCCTTCCATCCCCTGATATTCTATGACTCTATGATTTAATAAATGTTTATAAATATCTGAGGGCTGGGTGTCAAAAAGGAAGGCACAGGCTCTTTTCACTTGTGCCCTGTTATAGGACAAGGTGTAATGGATGTAAACTACACCACAGGAAGTTCCACCTCAATGAGGAAGAACTTTACTGTAAAGGTTACAGAACACTTTAATAGACTCCTCAGGGAGGTTGTGGAGTCTCCTTCTCTGGAGACTTTCAGTACCCATCTGGATTCATTTCTGCTCAACCTGTGCTAGATTCTATGGTCCTGCTCTGGCAGAGAGTTTAGAGTTTTCAGAGGTTCCTTCCAACCCCTAACATCCTGTGATCCTGTCATCCTGGGATCCCATCACACTGAGTGCTGCGTATCAGAGATGGCAGTGTGGGTGCTCATCCAACACAACTAACAGAGTTTCTTGTGCCTTGTCCCCTGCCATGCTATTTGGGAGGGCTGCAGTTTTTCTTTTTTTGGTGGGAGCACTGCTGGAGAAGCATAATGGGAACACCTATAACACCTATGATGGGTATGTCTTACCTTGTCTGAGGGCCTTCTAACAACAGCAGGATGCATTGCTTTCCCTCAGATGCCAGCCACATCATTCACAAGCAATACCTGGAAAAGCAGGAAAAAACTCACAAGAGCAATATGTGACTAGCCTACACCTGGTCATACCATAATAGCCATGGTCCTTAAGCCACTTGCACTTTTCAGTGGTGGTTTGAATGCTGCTGAGGTGTAAAGCATATCCATGCTTGGGAGGATCCTACAGGATTAACTGAATGCCTTTGTCAAACCTGTTTTGGGGCCTACAGTACTTTGCAGTGTGTCTGCAGGGAGTCTAGATCACCATTGCCCATTGAGCTGTTGCAGCATGACTCAGTCTTCCAGGTCTTCTGCAGCCAGTGTAGGACTGCTTTCCACTATGACACTGAAGATTGTGATGGTGCAGGAAGCACACCACCTGATACAAGTGCTTGATTCACCACGGACAAGACTTTGAGCTACCAGTGCCCTCATGGAGACCCACTTTTCTCTGCATGAGGAGATCTAACCTTTGCTGGCCTGGTCACTTAGTTGTAAAAAAAAATATCATAAAGCCATGTATGAAAAAAGTTTCCTCAGTTGTAAGATCATATATAGACTTCTCCAGGCTAAATAAAACAGAGTGAGGCAAGACCGCACAGGTGGTCCGGCCAGACCAAACCACTAGCTGTCAGACTGCCAGGGTGGCAAGTCCAAGCAGAGCTCCTCCAGAGCAGCAGTGCTGGAGCCTGGGGTCAACAGCCTCTGCTTCTGGCTGTCTGTGGGAAGGGACTCTGGCACATTTTCAGGGGTAAAGCACAAAATGGCCATGCTGATTGGAAAAGTTACTGTGACCTCTTGGTGTGTGAATGGTGCATGGCAAAGACAAGTGAGAAGGGATGGCTCCAAAAGCTGCCTCTTACCTTGCAATGCCTTTCCTGCACACCACACTACTGTTGTGCAGCCCTGAAAATCTGTGTACAAACAACTAGCTTGAGCATGCATGTAGCTGTATGACATACTTTATGTCAGAGGCAGTACTGGGCAAAGGGAGCCAAGTCTTGCACAGTCCTTCTCTCTGCTGCCCATGGGGTTAGTGTTATATCACTTCAGACATATTTGGCTTTCCTTTACAAGGACACAAAATGCTTAACCCCGGATTCAGTGGGTCAAAAAGGCTAGAGTGAAACAGAGATCAGGCCAACCTAACACTATAGACTTCTACGTGTGAGTCTCTGCAGGCACTGGAAACTGAATAGCCAGCACTTCCCAAAACACATAATTCCCTCCTCTTCTGTGGCAGAACTCCCACGCTCTGTATTGCACAGTTCTGAAAACTGTCTGCATTTGAGAAGTGGTAGCAACTGATGTGAGCCTTACCTGTGAGAGGCTGCAAGGAGGAGTGGGTAGGTGAAGGTATGTCTTAGTTACCTCTTTGTTCCAGCATCATAAAAATGTATCCAAACAAGGAAAAAAGTGATCATGAGCTTTGGCAAGCTAATGGCAAAGCTGTAGCAAGGCAAGCCAAGTGATATCCTGAGAAGCAAGTTGTGCAAGGCATAAAATCTGACAGGAAAAATTTCTCAGACCTATCGACAGCAGAGGATCTGTCAGACCATCACAGGGGCTGACAGATTAATGCAGTGTGCACCACTGCTCAGATAAGGTGAGAACACAGCTGGAAAGCTTGATGACCACCTTCCATCACTAAGGCTTCCAGACTGGAGTCAAAAGACTTTCTTAAGATAGGGCATCAGTAAGAACAAGCCAAAGGTGCTCAGGACTGGAACAGCTGAAACATTGTCTGTCATTCACAGTCTACCAGTTAAACCTGACACATCTTCACCTCAAGCCTCACACCAGCAGCAAGGCAAGAGAGTGGCCTGGTCTTTTATGTTTAAGATGAGAAATTTGTTTCATGGAGGAGAAATACCCTTCCTCTTTCTGGAAACCAAAGGGCCTGGGGAGTCCTCATCTGCCCCCAGTCACTCATGAGGTGCATGGCGTGCCTTCTGGTGGCAGCAGCCTCTGTTCATGTGCAGCAAGTACTGCATAAATACTGCATTTACAATGATGGAAGCAAAACACAGAGGCTGGAGCTAGTCTTGATGAAACACTTTGATTGCTTTCCTGATAACTGTTTGTGTCTTGATGGTGTTTTTGCAAGCTCAGTTCCCCAGAACTAAATAGGAAGGGTGGTAGCCTGCAAGCTCTAGCTACACAGTATTACATGACACCCTGTGTAGACATCTACACCACTGAACACAAGGAATTGCTCTTTCTTTGATAGTTCTTCATCTAATACCCTTCTATTGATAGAAAATAACATTTATTTTGGTGAGGATGGATGTGCAGGAAACCAGTGCATCACTTTTAACTCCTCGTTCATGTGTGCTACCCCATGTTATTTTGAAACACCTCGTTTCCCTATGCCATCTTGAAGCTGGAACCAGCATGTACCTTCTTGGCACAACTCTGAGCAGAGCAGGAGGAAACTACTACATGGTGAATAAGCATGGGGAATCTCTTGTCATGGAGCTAATCCTTAGAGCTGTAGGTTTTCCTTAGCTACCTTCTTCCTCTGGCTATGTCTGAAATATGGTTAGGAAACATCCACAGCTCAGGCTGCAAGCTTTACACTAACCAGGTCACAAACACTGGTAGCAAGGAAGATATAACGTTATGGTTTGTATTGGGAAAAAACCTCTAGGAGCAGTAAATGCTTGATGATGAAAACTCTTCCACAAAGCTGTGTAATGCTGCAATATTCTCACTAGCTGAATTAGAGCTGTAGTGCAGTCATACCTCTGGCTGCTATATGAGTCTGTTCCCTATTTCAGCACTCACACTGTACTCTCAGTCTGCATTGGCTAGTGAGCATGGACATGAGAGACAAAACTTCCTTTATGCTCACTCTCAGCTGATTTATTTGATGCATGAATATCCAGAGAACTGGGGAACAGACAGGAACAGCTGTGCTGTATGGTCAGCTCAGTTTTCTGCTTAATTGCACGTCTAAAGGCAAGCACTCATTTGCAAGTAGCACAGCTGCTAGAAGATAGTTAAACTGCTGCCTACTCATCCCCACTCCTGAGATGAAGGTCATAGCTACCCTGGGATTATCACTGCAAGGGCCCATGCACATGAAAAAGTAGGCATGAGCTCTGACAACACAGACCAGCAGTAGCACAAATAAGCCTTTCTCAGAGGTAAGGAGTAAACAGCTTCCAAATGAACAGAGGAAAACAGGCTATGCAATAAAAAAAATAATACCAACATTACATAACTTTGGATGACCAAGCCACGTCAGACTTAACAGCTTTCAGACCCTGACCTGATGAAGCTATTATAATTCCCTGAATACCTGTGAAGTGCTTTCAGAGTCAAGTTCTGACAAGTTGTCCTATGGTGCCTAGTAGTTTGTTTAATACAGTTCAGTGAAAGAAAAAGACTGTACAAAATGCATGCATCATGTCCATGATGTGCAGGGAGATGGGGGACCAAGATGGTGTCCACATGGTCCATATGGTCATACCAGAGCAAAGCCACCAATGCGTCCATGCATCCTGGGGAGTATTTCAGGCTCATGAAACTCAGAAACAGCCCAGAAATTAAGTGAGGTCTGTGAGAAGGACTGGGGAAACTCAATGAAGCCACATGGTTAGATGAGATGACATACGACAGCCTTGCCTATTAATAAGCGGGTACAGATCTGATTGTGCAGGTGCACTCATCCTGTGATTGCCAGCATCTTGCAGACAGACTGCTGAGTCTCTCAGTTTAATGGGACTGTACTTTCAGACTCAGCTCCACATTTGTCTGCCATAGGTGGAGGAATTGCACTGAAAAACTTGCAGCAAGGCCCTCATTGAAGGCCCAGTGCATAGCTGAAGCATCTCTGAAGACAGCTGTGGTGAGTTATTCCTGGGATATCTCAGGCATAAGCCTGCAGTCCTAAAGCGGTTTCTTTTCTCATGTCTAACTCTAGTGGGCACAGACAATAGAAAGGGCTTTCTATTTGGAATGCTTTGGTATTTTGAAGAACAGTTCCCATACTTAAATCGCTGCAGGGATTTCCAGTAGTTTCACATGGAAGAAATTTTAAAGCACAAGAGCCACACAAGGTTCTTGAGAGGCCAGAGGGAACAGCAGTGCTGGGCATCCTGGAGACAAAGTTTCTCAACTTTTCCCATAAACGATGCTAAGAGGAGAGTTTAAGAGGAGAGGCAACCCCTCCCCAGCCCCAGCACACATCCTGCCGCCACGTCCTAACCCCTGTGGTGGCTCTGTGGTGGCTCCAAGGCCTTCCTAGCAACTCAGCAATAAGTTTTAAATATGGCTATTGCGTTGTGTCCACTGGGACTGTGCTGGAACTGCCAATTTGAATCACTTTAAGCTCTCACAGTTATTTTACAAGTCCCAGGGCAAATTGTTTTACTACATTAGGAACCAATCAACTAGGGTTTTTCTTATTACAGTTTGGTGTGTATTTCTTCCCATGTTGCATCCACGCCCCTGCCTTTCATCAGTTATCCAAGGTTTTTTGCCTTTACATCTAGTTAGCGCTGGGGCTATCAATATTTCTTTTAACTTTCTTTAATATGTGCACAAATGACACAAATGTAGTGTAATAATGCTTACATGTAGCAAATTTAAACTTCACTCTACTTGGCCCAGAGCAGGAAATGTCATGGTAATGTGTAGGTTGTTAAGTCATTGGGTCTGTCTTTATATTCGATACGTAGGCTCCACAAAAGAATTTATATGCCAAAGGCCAAAAATTAGATCCTTAAACCTCCCACTGAGCTGCCACTCTACAGGAAGAACTGCCTAAACTAGCTACCCTACTTTCATCCAGTAATTCTCTACATACCAAAGCCATATACCATAATGGTATGGACTCACACATTATTGTTTTTGTCTTGGCTGTAATGAGCAGTCCGACAAATAAAAAAGCCCTGCAGGCATCCACAAACTGCATGATCTCAATTGGTCTCAAAGTCTTCAGTCCTATTCCACCAGCGTTTTACGCCTCTGTAAAAGCAGGCCTCACACAAAACATGGACGGAGAGGAAGAAATGTGGGGTTTTTCCCCTCACTACCTGGTATACAGCACATATGGGAACATGGGAACTGCAGAATTAAATAACTTCTCTTACAGAGGATAACAAACTCTCCCGTCCATCTCCTACCTCCTAACGTATCGCCTTAACACTACCATTATAAGGTCCCTGTACTGGCTTCCTCCAGAAGTTTTTCCTGCCGTGAGAAAAAAGTTTGCATGCTCATGGTACCTGTCTCTTGAGATGAAGTCTGTTCTGTTTCAACTCAAGTGAGCTGACTACCATCTCACTCTCTTTTTAGACTTGTCAGTGTCAAAATAATTTTGCTGGGCATTCACACAGGTGTGTACCTTGCTCATAAATAACATGGCTACATGTCTACTCAGCAGACTGGAAACCCAAACATACACTCCCATCCAAAGCACTTTCACTTGTGAGACCTCTGGCTTAAGGGCTTACCTGGGGTTATTAGGTCAAAACTGGCCAGAGCTACATTATCAAGAAAATCATGATCAGAGAACACTTGCTCTCTACAACTACCTGAAGGGAGGTTGCAGCAAGGTGGGTGTTTGTCTCTTCTTCCTAGTTACAGGTGACAGGACAAGTGGAAATGGCCTCTGTGGATGGATTTCTTGCTGACAGAGGACACAATCTGATAAACATGAGCAACCTGTGCTGCGAAGAGTGTCCTTGAGCCCGTCCCAGAAGCAGGAACTAAGGCAATGAAACAAACCCCCACGTCCAGCTGCAAGGGGGCAGGATCTGCTGGCCGCAGGAGGCTGACCCATAAATGTTTTCATTAAGCCTTACCCTATCTGTATCTCACACACAGCCTTAGCCTATCTGTGCCTTATGTGCATACCAATCTTGAAGTTAGCTGTGCACACCTCTTCTAAGTTAGCATATAAGTTGCTGTATCACTGCAATAAACTGACTGGAGCACGACTTTTAACCACATTGGTGTTCGTAGACAGGCCTCAAGTTGCACTAGGGAAGGTTTAGATTGGAACATTGTAACGGTCTCCCCTGTAAGGTGCTTGAATCACCAACCCTGGAGGTATTTAAAAGACACATAGATGTGATACTAAGGAACATAATTTAGTGGTGAACTTGGCAGTTAGGTAATAGTCGCACTCCATAATCTTAAAGGTCTTTTCCAATCAAAACAATTCTACCCTTCTATGATAAAATCTTCACAGGAGAATTCATACATTTGATGGACCAACACTCATGAGGGATATGTATCTAGAGAGGGACTCGGTATGATGCCTCTGTGTGGTGCCTGAGTGGGAGCCAGGTCTCAGCCTTGGCAATGATGTACCAGCATGTCAAGGGAAGTCCGTACCTCTTTCCAGGAACGTGGGCAATTACAGCTCTTACTCCCTCCCCTAGGTACCTAATGGAAGTGTACAGAAGGCAGTATATGAGTGTGTTTCCTCTGATTCACCAGCTACCAAACAGCACCTGCCTCCAGCTCAAAAAAATTGTGCTTGGTGTGTTTTGAGAGCACCACTGTCACTTGTCTTTAAAAGATAATCTTGTCTTTGCCCTGCTCCCCTGCAGAGTTCTCTCTTGCAATATTTTCTTTGAATCTGTGTCATCTCTTGTGCCGAAGTCTTCATGGTAGAGAAAGACCATCCAGGACCAGGCTGTCTGGAAACAAGATCCCTGCACAGAGCAAGAGTTCCTGTCCTTTTTGAATGCTCCTTGTGATCCCTCACACACCAGGGCTGAAACACACCAGTGCTAATGACAAGAACATGGTGGCATGCATCAACAAAGCTCTCTGGAATAGTGATGTAGGTTAAGGGGAATTAAGAGTTAATTGGTATAACCACAAAGAGGAGGCTACCAGAGGCTAGAGAGCCCCAGGGAGATGGGCAGCTTGTCCCAGGACATTGCAATCTGTTATTCCATTTCATGTTCCTGTATCTATTTAAGGGAACACACAGCTAATTCTTGCTCTTTCTCTCTTCTCTCTGCTTGGGAGAGTGGGAGAGTGGTTTTCTCTTGGCCTTGGCTGGCAGCTACACCACTGGGCCTGTTGAGGCCTGCGTAAACCTGGGTCTAGTGGGTGGTGAATTGTCTTGCTCTTAGGCCTGTTGAGGCCTGTGGTAGGCCTGGGTCTAGTGGGGGTCATTCGTNAAGCTCTCTGGAATAGTGATGTAGGTTAAGGGGAATTAAGAGTTAATTGGTATAACCACAAAGAGGAGGCTACCAGAGGCTAGAGAGCCCCAGGGAGATGGGCAGCCTGTCCCAGGACATTGCAATCTGTTATTCCATTTCATGTTCCTGTATCTATTTAAGGGAACACACAGCTAATTCTTGCTCTTTCTCTCTTCTCTCTGCTTGGGAGAGTGGGAGAGTGGTTTTCTCTTGGCCTTGGCTGGCAGCTACACCACTGGGCCTGTTGAGGCCTGCGTAAACCTGGGTCTAGTGGGTGGTGAATTGTCTTGCTCTTAGGCCTGTTGAGGCCTGTGGTAGGCCTGGGTCTAGTGGGGGTCATTCGTCTTGCTCTTGGGCCTGTTGAGGCCTGTGGTAGGCCTGGGTCTAGTGGGGGTCATTCGTCTTGCTCTTGGGCCTGTTGAGTGAGTGTGTGGAGAGATTTTTAGGAAGGCTCTGGAAGGTTTTGGCCTGGTAAGCCCAGGTGAAGACCTGAGGCTAATTTGTGTATGTATTCCTTTCACCTGAATACCTTTGTATATATTTGTAAGCAGAATTTCCATTTAAACTTCCAACCCATTGTGAAACACTTTTATTTTACTCCTTGGGAAGGGGTAAAATACCTTTTCTGCCCTTTTGCCCCGGGCAGCTCATGGCTGAAAACCAGGGCAAACAGTATTTTTCCCTTTATACCAACAGTGGGAGTAAGAGCTCTTTCCCACTGGCAGGAACCAATAGGCAATGCCACAGTCACACTTTATGCCAGCACTGAAGTCTGTGTTCTAGTCTTTCTGCTAAGGTTGGTAACACAGGAGCTACATCACTATAAACACAAAAAGTCCAATGTTTTGGTGGTGATGGATTTTTTCCTCCTATTGCAGATCTTGAGCAACTGCTATGTTTTGCCCTTGGGATTTTAGTTACTGGTGTGATGCTGCATCAAGAGTATGTAGAAAACTGGCTGTAACTTGTCAAGGCATGAACAGACCATGGCTGAGGGATGTTTTAGCTTTGAGGAACTTGGCCCAGGCAAGCAGGATCATTCTGACAGCCATACGAATGTAGCAGCCAGGAGTTACAGGCAGGCAAAAAGGCCAAAAAATAAGGTAAAGATCCAGGCTTGAGATGGTTAAGTGTACCTGTGAGGTAGACACAGCACATGGATAACAGTGAGATGGACCTGTGAGGTAGACACAGCACATGAATAGCAGTGAGATGGGGAATACAATAGCAAAGCCTGAAGCTCAGGATCTTAAGCCACAGAATCAGTCTAATCTGTGACAAATTTTCTGTAAGTGTTGTAGCCAAGGAGAATTTTGATGGTATAAGTTAAAATAATGAGCTAACATCCAGGGTGTTTTCAAAAACCTTCTTCTAGGCATGAGAGGCAACCTTAGAAAAGATGAAGTCAGTTTCCCAGAGAATGATGTGACTTCATTTAGGAAGAAGGTGGTTTATTTTCTTTCTTTTTATTTTCTTTCTTTTTATTTTTCTCACTTAAAATGTTAATGAGTCCTGGCTCATAATCGCCAGGCAAATTATTTGGATGAGGTGGTGGCTGTACCCTCATCTCCAGGGCAATGGAGATGGCCTTTACTGCAAGAGCCTCAGTGAAATAAGGATTTGCTCTTTGAATACACAAAGAGTTAGTTTTCTGTTAACTCCACCGAGAGTGCATGAATTTTTTGCTGCCAAGAAATGTCAGCCCAGAGGTGTGGAGAAAAATTGTTTTGTTTTAAATCCACTTCCGCTGTGTTTCTAATGAGTCTTTTTAAAAGATGACTTTATGACTATGTGGAATTTTCAAGCAGCTATTAAGAGTAACATTCATATTACCACTGGGAAGCTGGTTTTTTGGGGGGGTTGGTTTTGGCTTCTTTCTTTTTTGGTAGAATAGCACAGTGGAGGTTGTACCGCACAGTTCCCAGGTTCTCACAATTTGGTCTTGCTTAATTTATGGTATAGTTTGGTAAGGTTTTTCCAGAATACAGAATCAAGTATGACTCAGATACTGATAAAGATGGGAAGCATTACTGTGCCTCAGTTTTCTTTAAAATAAAAAGGGAAGGAAATTACACTTTTTGTATTTTTCTAATGAGAGAAGTGCAGAAAAGGCACAGTCGTAGTAGTCCTCAACAGAGACAACAGTTTCTGAAATTCATGGGAGCATTTGTAATTAGAAAATCCATGCAGCTTGCAAATCTACTTGATCTCAGTCAAAGTCTACCCATTTGCCATTAACCCACATAAGAAAAGGAACTAGAGATAGTTACCATCTTGTGTCTTCCAATCTGCCATGCGGCTCCAGCAGGTAGGCATCGCCAGAGCCTGCCTGTGGGCACAGAAAAGAACACCAGGGACTTTTTTTTGCAAGAGACTGCTCTTAACTGATTGATATGATTAGCAAGAGCAAACAAAACGACACAAAGCAGGAAGTATGCAGAAGGCACTTCGTTGCTTTATCGGTCTCAAGGCAAAACCAATCTAAGAACAAATCTTACTTCAATAAAATCCATCTGCCCAAGATTATTTGCTGTTGGGATATAGATTCAAGTAAATCTTGGGGGTCTGGATACTTAAAAAGAAAACAGAACTTTTCTTATTATGGGTAAAAATAGAGTCCTTTCCTCTTCCATTGTTCCTCCTCCCAGAGGGATGGAAGAGGTGTCTTTACTCTTGTCTGTGTCTGCTTTCTTATATAGACACTGCTGAATTCCATTCTTTCCCTTCTGACTTTCTCTCATCACTGTGCATTTATATTTTGTCTTATATTTTGTCACAACTCTGCAAGGCATTTAAGTACATGCTTAACTCCAGGCCTATCAGTGTACACTACTTGTACATAAATATATGTTTAACATTTATCTTGATGGCTTACTCCTTTTTTTCTTTCTACATCTCCACAAGAAAAATACCCAAAAAACCAAAACACAAACCCCAAAAAAACCCCACACCAAACCAAACCAAACTCAACCAAAAAAAAGACAATAAAACAATAGTTCTTATCTCTGATTTCTGTTTTTCTCTCTTTTTTCCCCTTTCTTTTTTGTTTATTGTTAACATATCATCTGCCTGTGTTCCTCTGTTCTCACAGTTCTCCTCTGCTAATTGTCTTTTTTACTTCTCAGTGCTTTCTTTTATCCACACTCCATTGCCTCTCCTCTTCCAGGCTTTTTGTGCTTTTACTGCTCAGTTATTACTATTTGCCTCTGTGACTTTTGTCCCACTGAACATTTGAAGGATTGCAGGGATATCTTGTTTTCTATAACATTCTATTTCATTAGATCCTGCTACTATTGAAATCAACATCAAGCCTCCCATACAATCCCAAGAGAGATGGAATGGATCTGAAGTTCTTGCAATTTGCCAAATGGTGGGAGTCTGTTAGTCCAAAGCTGGTCTGTTTGTATCAGGATCAAACGCAGGCTCCAGTTTGAATCAGAACCATATGCTCTTCCCAAGTTATGAATTTTCTTAGTAAAATAATCTTCATAATGCATATGAAAAGACAATAATGTCCCTGTTAAATGCTGACTCAGCACCATGGGAAGGGAGAGGGTTACTCTGCTCTGGAGTGAAGGCTGCAGGATGGAACTCAGATGTGACGGACTGGGGGAGAGAAAAGAGAAGCCATGAATAGACAGAGAAAAGTTGGTAATGTTTAACAAGAAAATGCAGTTAGAAAAGGTTTCACAATGTCTGCCACCAGTTACTGAGTGGAACTCCATCTGCACTGACATCAATAGCAAGCCTTTCAGTGACTTCAGGCATCTGGAAGTTCATCTACCAAATATTCACTTTGCTGTTGAAGTGTGTACATGAACAAGATGGAGTCCCTGGGGGAAAAGGCATTCCTGTAAGGGCATTTCAAAGATGCTGCATTTTGCCACTGTGCTACTCACTTTTTAAATATGTTTTATTACTGTCAGAGACTCTCAAAATACTCTGATAAATGTCAGCCTGGTATAAACAATAAACAAAACAAAACAAAACAAAACAAAACAAAAAAGGTACTGACTACTTTGCTTTTACACTGGAGATTACTCTTACTTTTACAGATACTCAGGAAACAGAGCATTTGGAATGTGATTTTCTTCTTAGCCCATGGGATTTTGATACCAGCTCCATGTCCTCTCTGGCTGAGGTGCAATACAACTGGGCACAGATGCCTTCTTTTCCCAGGGGCAGCCATGTTTGTCTGGCTATTTCCAGGGAATAGAGAAGTCCAGCTGAGGCATGGGGCTTCCTGCTGCAGGGCTCAGCCTCCCAAAAGCCTGCAGGGCCAGACTGAGTTTGTGAATGTTTTTACTGTCTGTAATTGCAATCTGTATTTCTAAAACTGTTAATCAATGCAAAAAGAAAGGAATGTGTTTTCCTAGTTGAGAGTAGTGAGCCTGATGTAAGAATATGTGATGAAGCACCCGCTCCATGTAGCCCATATGCAAGACACAGTGTAGGCTCTGTATTTAATATCTTATTAGATTCTGGTTTTCCCTCTTTAGTCTTTCTCTTTTCTAACTTTGTCTTCACCTTATTTTTTTTTTAAACTTTGCTTTACTTGCCACCCTGCAATTGCACTGGATTTCTTCCTCCCAGCCACTGGCCTCTTTTCCCTTCCACTCTCTCCTGAGCAGAAAACAAGTCCTTTAACATTCCCATTTTTCCATGAGCAAACAAGCTTGCACTGTGCCAGTGCAAGACAAGCTTGCCTTCCTCTGCTATCCCTGAAACCATGAAAGTGTGCAGCCCTTGCTCCTCCTCAACAAGAGCTACTTCCCATACACAATTAACCAGAGGCGAGGATTCCCCTACACCCATGCTCAGAGGGGATTACACTCCACAGAATAACAAAGAAAGCAGACTGTCAGCTCACAGGGTGCAGAGGTTGATTGCATGCCTGCTTTGGCATGCCAGGAATGGACTGGGAGAGGGGACATGCCACAGCCCCTGTGTCAAATGTCCTTCCTGTAGCCTGTTGCAGTGACCATAGTGTACCTGACTGTGGCTTGCTGGTGTTTTTCGTTTCCCACTGGGAAGGCATCCAGGCTCTCTGCCCAGCTTTCTCCTGACATTGTGCTGCACAGCACAGCATGACTGTGACGAGGACTTCTTCCTTGGGGTACCCACAGTACAACAGCTCTAGGGTCATGGTCCTTCAGAGCAGAGTCAACTGCATTGATTCAACAGTGGTTAACATCTGCAGTTCCTCCTGTTGCTCCAAAGTCTGGACATACACTGCAGATTGGCAAAGTCCTGTTTCTGGCACCACTTGACTAAGTTGGTTGATATATGTGTGTGCCACAGCAAGAACTTTCATGTGCTAGTCATTTTTTCAGCTGCAAATGTCACTGATGTGAGGGGAAAGAGAGGAGGAGCAGAAACCTCTATGTTGAGATAGATAACAGGAAAGGGAGGTGGAGAAATATACTGTCTTCTTTCAGCCACTCTTAAAAGGACTATCTGCTGTGAAGTTGTATGCTGATGCCTACACGTCACCCCAAAGCCACCCTCCAGCAGATCCTGCTCCAGTAGGACAGAGTCTGCAGGTAAGCTCAGTGGGTGCAAAATACCCTCACTCTTCACTTCCAATCTTCAGAAACTTCCTGGAAAGGCAATGAAACATCTCTATGTTTGACAGATCACAATAAAAATTCATCTGTAGGTCCTGCAAACTACTTTCTTCAATTAAATGTGTATGCTCAGAGCTTTCAGAAAGAAGAACTTTGGCAATGCTAGGTTGCTTACTGCTGATTTGCAAATTACTGCTTCTTTATCATGCACTGAATTTTAACCCTCAGTCCCTCATTTTTAAGGCATATATCAACCCTATGCTAGAGAAATCAGAAGATAGGCTTCAATTATTTCATTTTATGGAGGTTAAAAAGGTTCTTGTAAATGACTGATACAAATAACTGGAAACCCAGTTAAAACAACTGGATAACAGATGGCAAAGGAAAGTGGTTTACTGTAAAGTGTTGCAGAGTAGAAGATCATTTACAAGAAGCAATTACACAAACATCCCTAAGCATCCAAGATCCCATAAAAGGGTTGCTGAGGTGGAAACACATTTTCAGTTGTGGATTTTTGTGCTTGAATGAAAATAAAATCTTTAATTTTTTTCCATTCCTCCTTTTTTTTTTTTTGTTTTAACATTTACATTTCTTACTTCCCTCTTCATGTCCCTTCATTACCAAAGAAGCATTAGCATTTCTCAACTTGCACAAGTAATGAAGCTGGCCAGATAAATACTCCCTTCAACAAAATCTTTTACCAAATACATATATATATATAGCTATTAAAAAAATATAAAATCATCCATTTCATTCTTCTTTCCTCTGGAGTTAAGGATTACTTAAAAGACCAAGGAAGATGATGCCTGCCCTGTGGACGTAAGTTAAGCAACTATAGTAACAACACATTTTTCTTCAGTATCATGACAGAAGACAGAAGCTGCCTCATTCTGACATTTAGGAAACTAAACATACATCTGTCTTTACCTTTTCAAGCCCTTTTCATCCCCCCATCTAATCTAGTTTGTATAGGTAATGGGAACATGACTTTCTTGTAGAATCTTGACATAGTGATGAGCTAAGAAGACCAAAGCTTTTGCATCCTAGATGCTTGCAGACCAAAGTACTTTCTCTCGACGCGAAGGAAACCATTTCTAAAGTTAGCAAAGGCAATTCTGGCTAGTGTCTGCTGTTCTTCTGAGGATGATGTATTAGCAGCTCCTGCAGTTTCTAGTGTTCTCCTGGGAGAGAAAAGGAGAGAGGGGCACACAACAATACATAGAAAAACTGTACGTTTTTTTGCTACTTGTCACAGCATCTATGGATTTTATTAACAAAATTTGGCAGCCTGATCGCTGGTAGGAATACTGAGTACTTTCTGCACTCACAAAATGATCTGAAATCCTCCAATATGATCTTGGGAGAATTCTCCTCATTTTTAAGAGCCAGTATGACTATGAAAGAAATTAATTTCATTGAAAGTATTTCCCACATCCTCCCTGTACGTCACCAGCCACCTCCAAATTCACATGCAGGGTACAGGCCCTCAACAGTATCAAGAGGGTGAGTCTTCTCCTGTCCTGTAATTTGCAGGATTGTTCTTAACTATATATGCCCACACATTAGCTTGCCCTCTTGCTAGTCAGCCCCATTTCACACTGAACTCACAGGTAGTGGATTAGGAAAGTGACAACTTGTCTGCTTCCTTACATATACATTAATAACTCAAGATTTCCTCATACATATCTAATATGAGATTTGCATTTGGCTCCTGCAGGCCAGACTTTAACTAAGACTGATGGGCAAAGTGAGCCAGAAGATAGGAGTGGATAGGAGTCTGACCCAGTTTGAAGACATGCACAATTTCTATCTGGACACTTTCTGTCTTCTGAGACATACCCAGGGATAGAAAATATAGGTGGCATCCCTGCAAGCTAGAATATCTCTCTAAGCTCAGAATCACACGAGTGTAAAGAGATTCGCCTCAAGGTTGAGATTCAGAAGGCAGGGAGGGGTAAATGTAACACAGAGCTATTATTTCTCCAGTCCCAAGGTGAACTAGATACAGTTTAGACACAGATGAGGATGGAGTATGTGCAGACCCACAGCCAAACCACTGCACTCTGGCACATTTTATACCACAGAGATGTAGCCAGTGGTCTAGCTTGCACTGCTGTAGGTCCTAATGAACTGCACTATTCTCACTGGGTTTTTTTGGTGTGTGTTGCATGGCTTTTATCAACTCACATCAGCACGGCACAATCCTGCTGATGTCAGAGCCGTTGTTTCTTGATGCACATGGATGTTGAGATCAGAAGCAGCTTGGCTATCAGACTAACACTGTCACTGTCTTGGTTGATAAGCCAGTATAACCCTGAGAGTTTTCAATGTGAGCATTTTCTGATCACCACGTGGTAATTTTATAACACTAAGCAACACCTGAATTTCATTCTTATCCCTTTTTGCACACAGACACTCAGACAAGTGATACATACATCGCTACAGGTGATTAATAGACATGAAGCCCTACCCAAAATATCACTGGTCTCACAGAGATACAAGATTCATTGCCTCCTGCCCTGAGACCAGACACATAGCAACCTAGTCAGCACTATCAGCCTGATACAGGAGCCTTGACAACTCCACCTCGCCCCCTCACCAGCTGGAATAACTAGGAGAATGGTCAGGCTATCCTGGTAGAAGGTCTCTACGCCCTGTCAAGCTGCAGCTATCTGCAGCATACATCAGTACACAGCATTTCAGACGATACCTGACCCAATGTTCAAAGCTGTATGTACAGCCCAGGTGCCCTCACAGGGAGTGAGAGAGAAACATTCTCCAGAGGACAATTTACCCCAATCTGAAGGCAGATGTCTACATAGATGAACCATATTGCCCCTGCTTATTTCTCTTCACTGACAACAGAGTGAGCCTGGATGACAAGTTCAGGGGACACATCTCCCATCCAGACAGCTATCTAGGTGGATGAGGTCAGTTCCCACTCACATAACTTTAATCCAGAGATAGGACAAATGTTATTTCTGCAAAAAGAGATAATAAAACCAAATACAAAACCTCAGTGTTTTCCAAGCTGAGCTCTAATTAGGACAATGTTAGCTACCAATTATTGGCCAAGAGTGCTGTGGACTTTGGAAAGACAGTACTAGATTACATTTGAGAAATGTGCCAATGGCAGGCTACTCCCTCAGCAGTGTTGCCAAGGGGTAAGGCATGCTCAAGGCACTCTGCAAACAGTCACTGTAATCCAGAGTATCTGAATAATGTGTTGGTGCTCCTTTAATAAGCACCTCCTGAAACTGTCCTAGAGAGTTTACTGACATGAACTCTTGCTGAAGCAATGAGCTTTATATGAAAGACTGAGCAAAGCTTGCAGAAAGATCTTTTCTGCACTCTGACATGATACTGCTCCCAGCTTGAACTTAATCTTCATTAGGTACCTGACACATCAAAGCCACAATTTCCCTGGTACTTAATAGACAGCTTATGTGGTCCTAATCACATATCAGCAAGTGCTCACTATTAAACATACATCATCTGCACGAAGAGAGAAGGGAGGACTGAATGACCTCATTTTAATTAAGGGTCTTAAGTAAGCCACTGATCCTGCACATTCCAGATGTTAGTTATGTGCCTAACTATCACCATTTGGCCTACTCATTAAACTGCATCTACATTTAATTGAGAGTAAAGCATTTCATCCAGAAAATTGCAGGCTACATTAAAAAAAATTAAAAAGAAAGAAAAATTAAAACCCAGGCCAAAGATACAGTCCATAAGCAAAAACAGTTGGTGTGTTTCAGTGGAAACACAACAACTGGGAAAAAAGTTGTGTTTCACAGTACACTCATCAATCCTTAGTATTGGTAGTGCTGCATCATGGCGTGAGGGTGCTGTGCAAGGATTCTTTGTCAAGTATAAGGAGCGTACCAAGCACTATGCAAATACCCCCACCCCAGACTGTCTCTGCCGTAGTGAGCTAACAGCCAGCCATAGAAGTCCAGAGGGCACTGGGCAGCACTAAAATGGAAGTGCTCTCTATAATGAACGGGAGGGTAGCTTGCCACATTCCAGTGGAGATAAAAGGTCAAGTGTCCTCCTCCATCGACAAGAAGACAAACCATTCTTATGCTGGCACTAAACCTTCAGCTCAGCCCAGAGGGCTGGATTTGTCACATAAGGCCACAAGTGTCAGAATGGGAGTCTCTGCATTCATCTGGCAGTGTGGGCTCTGCTACATGAGATGGCAGTCCACTATCTCTCCAGGGGCTCCAGTCTCAGGGAGAACAGAGTGCTTCAGCCCAGCACCTCTCTTTTCTGGGCAGCAGGGCCAGCTCAGCTTTCCCACAGGGCTCTCTCCAGAGCTTCCTCCCATGCCAAATGAGTTACTTCCTCCTCATTTGTTAAAATGCTGCAAACTCTTGACTGTGTAGCAAATGCTGCCATTCCCTGGGTTCCTGATGACTGCTTGTGGAATCATCTGTCTCTGACAGAAAGGGGGTTGTGTTTCTGCTTTACATATCTACTAGGGTAAGAGCGAGAAGAGATCCTGGCTACTGAGTAATATAAAGCAGGTAACCAAATTTAGAACAGTTGTTCACAGCACAAGTATTTTTGGCAGCTTGCTCCTCCAGTGGAGATACGTGAGCGCAGCTGTTAACATTTTCTCACCCACCTACACAGTCAGGACAGCCAGTGGTTTTTTTTTGGCTTTTTTTTTGGTTGGTTGTTTTTTGGTTTGGTTTTATTTTTTGGTAATAGAATGAATTGTATCCATTAGTGAAAGATGTTTTGCTGGAACCTGCTGCCTTCAGCAACTGGGCTCACAAGGGATTTGATAGGAAACCCCTCTTAAAGGGACATGAGTCACTTATGTGCATTGGTTGGGTTTTTTTGCAAGCTACACTTACATGAACAAGCTAAATTTCAAGTAGCTCTCTAATGAGGTGCTTTTCAAGGAGGCCTTTGTGCTTTGATTGTTTGAAAGCTTGGTCTGGGAGCTGCTTCACTGATCCCCTCCCTTCTTTCCACCTAATGTCCCAAAGAAGCAGCCGATGATGAATGAAAGTGTGTACTGCATTCCCCAAAGACTGTGAATACAACAGCTGGTTGCATATCACCCAAGAGTCAGAAAGAGACTTAAACCAAGTGTCTCCATCCTTACTCAGCCCAGTAGCTTGTCTGAGACAGGGCAACCATTTTCATTCTAATTTGGGAAGCAGTGTCTCTCCCTGTCTCCTTGCCCTCCTTTGGCCTCCTCAGATGCTTTTGCACTGTCCACAGTGTACCCCAAAACGTCCAGGGGGCAAGTCTGAAGGAATGCAGAGATGACATAATGTCCTACATGGTGATGTGCTGATTTCATAAATAGGTCTGTGAGGCAGTATAATAATTTTCCAGACGAGGATATTTCTCTTAATATTTCAGATCAGTGGCCAAGACATATACTTCTCTTGTCATTAAGGAAAGCATTTCAGGGCTGCTCTGACATCCAGTCAGCACTTATACAGAGGGTTTTTCTTACCTGCTGCTCCAGTTAGACACACAGATAGTTCCTCTACTTTTTGTTTCCACTTTCACACTCTCTAAAACCTAGAATGCCACAAAATGCATTTGGAATTCCCCCCCTTTTTTCCCCCCATATATCATGAAACACCAGAGAAACTGGAGTCCTAAGTCCTATGCACTTCCTTGAGGGGATGGACTATCTTACCACATGAGAAACTCAGCTTCAGGTAGATGAATTTCATCAGGTCAATTGGGAGCACAGGTTGCATTGTTAATACTTGATCAATAAAGCCTTCATTTCCAGAGGACCACTGAACATAGTGATGGTCAAGTGTCACACAGAGTTCATTGCAAGAGTGAGTTATGAGTTGATTTGTGGAAGAGCATCCACCCATGCCACTCAGGGAGGCTTTTGAAGGTAGCTGGGAAAGGAACACCAGCCTGGGGAGTAAAATGAGGTACAGGACACTACCAGCAAAATCAAGAGGGAAAAGGAACTTTTGTGAGACAATTGCTGCATTATATTTTTCAGGATGACATTTCTGCCACCCAATGAGGAAGAGAGAAAACAATGTTTTTTCAGAATTGATGCATATATTAAAGCCTGAGCAGACCACAGTGAAAACAAAACTCAGGCAAAATGTTTCCCATTCCGTGTGCATTCCCACAAAGAAAACTTTCTCTCTCAAGACAAGTGTCATGACAGAAATATCTTACAGGATACCAGAGGACATCCTCTGAAAAAAAACCAATAAAGTGGCTAAGCAAACAAGGCACTTGGTCTGGAAAACACAACTTGGAGTGGAGGTATGTGAAAAGCTGCCATCTGTCATGACAGTCACAATCCACTCTTTCCACAGAACTGCTCACTGAATGTGAAAGCAGAAAGGGGCAGGCAAATGTGGGCAGGGGGAAATGCCACTCTATAGCAGCCTCGTGCTGAGATTCACCAAGATAAGTGGACATAGGTATTGTCATGGTAGTTTCACACTCATCACCCATGGCTTGACATGCTCCCTTAAGGGAAAGGAGTACAGATAAATAAAGATCAGAGTCACCAGGTGATGAGCCATGGGGCAAGGGCAGTGAAGAGGATTGCTGATACTCGGTGTAAATGCCCTAGATGTCCTGCACTTGCTAGCTTTCTCCAGGGAGCCATGGATGTTTGCTAGTAAGGCCTGCATTCAGCCTGCTCGGTGAGGTACCTGCAGAAATTTATGGCCTGGGGCTTCCTGGCCAGTGACAACAAAATCCTGAACACCTAGGGGAATGGAAGAAGACTCTCTTCTGTGTTATCTTAACTACAAGGAAAATAATCAGCTGACCAGGAGAACATTTTCACCATAGGCATGCACATACACATACAGTTATCTCACTGACTATCCAAGCCTGCCGTTGATTAGCTGATCCTAAGAGGGTTGAGATGTGGAGGCAAAGGGAATAAGAAGCCTTTTAGTGGACTATATTCAGTTGTTCACACCTAAACTTGGCTTCAGACTGGAGCACAGCTATTGCTGGTGAGTCCTATCCCCTCTCAAGCCTAAAACTTTGAAATATTGACCATGCTTTTTCCTCATCACTGGATGTGGAAAGATATTTCAACAAAATGTCCATGTCAGCTACAGAATTTGGGGTGGGAGTTTTACTTGCATGTTTTTTCTCCTAGTCATAAACAAATCTTAGACATACTTAGCTCAACTATTGACTCTTCTGATTTAATGAGTACATCATTTCCATGGATGTTTCATTCAGGCTGAACTACGCAAGGAAAAAGTTTGTTATTGTTTTATTTTGGTTTGGTTTTAAAGCCTTGTCTATCTTGGAGACATTGACACTCCTAAGAACAAACAGATTTGAAAAATGTGGCACTTGGTCCCTCCAGCTTCCAAAAACTGCAGAGCAAGCTACCAGTTTAGTCTGAACCACTTCAGGCTGGTCCTATTTTATGTCAGTGTGGGAAGTGCTGAACAGAAATTCTTTCTTGCTTGCCCGTCATGTTCTGATGACCTTTCTACATCTTTGGGCTGTTGCTCATATTGCTCACTGGGAAAAGGAGCTGTGAAGCCATCAGATGCACTCAGAGCAGCAGCAGCAGAGTATGAGTCATCATTTAAGCACTCATGGCTTCGGAGATGGTCCTCAAAGCAAGTAAGAATTAAAAGCCAACTCTGCGATTGGCCTGCAATCCACCAAGGGGATAATGGCACCTCAGGGCTCTGTTTCCCAACATAGTTCAGCTTATGTGGGATGGAAAGGTAGCGATGACTTAAATCATTCCTGTTTGCCTTGGCATTCAACCACTGAAAAAAAATATGCCTCAGCCACCATCACTACCAGTTGCTGCAATGAAGGTGCTTCTGACATCATTAACAACCATACACACACATATTCACCACTTTAAACATCAAACAAGGACTCCTCACTGCATTCCTAGGCAGCATGTGTGTTTTCACACAACAGCTATGGTATCTAGCCCTAACCCCTCCAGGTGAATTCATAGTGTTCACAATCAGGACAGGGTCTTATTGACAAAGGCTCCCCAAAGGCTGCAACCTGTATGGCCCTTAGGGAGGCCAAGTCATGACAGGAAGACATAAGCCTTGCTTTCAGCTGGAATAACCAGGGGGGTTACAGAGTTTTCTGCCACTCTCTATATGTTGATCCTCTGAGTAAGAAGCATCTAATGTAATTTCTGCCTGCACCCTTCTGGAACAAAGTGACAAACTCCCGTGAGCATAAGATCTGTGGGCAAAACTTTGCCTTCAACTTATCTCAGTCTAATACATCTGTCTTTGATGGGCAAAGAAAAATCAGGAAGTGAGGCCAGACTTCGGCCTGTGCATTACAGAAGAGAAATTTTGGGATAAAGCTTTTTTTAAAGATACCTCCGGAAGTTATAACCTTGGGCAGAAAGCCCTTATTTTTCTGGAGTTTTCCACAATACTGACAACTGTGGTGGTTTGGGTGTTCCCTGCCCCCCCACACTTTAGAAATCACCCAGACTAGACTCAGCTGGCTCTGGAAATACGAATGAAGCTTATATTTACAGCTAGCACAACACACAAGCAGGTCTTTATAGTATATACAGTTACAGACAGAAATATACAAGGTAAAAAAGGTAATACAAAACCACAACAGCCCTCCCAGAAACCTGAGTCCCCAGGAGGGGCTCTCAACCACCCCCTCACCTTCCCCCTACCCCTCTCAACCTTACCCCAGTCCCAAGGAAGAATGGAGGTTCGGCCAGGGGGATTAAGAAGCAAAGGTGAATCAGCCAAAGCAAATAGAGGGTGAGGTTAGAGAGTGAGATGGAGTTCAGCCAGCAGCCCAGAGCTCCCCAGCAGGCAATGAGCCGAGAGCAAAGTCAAGAGCGAAGTGCCAAGTGAAGTGACTTTATCTATGTTTTGCTTTTTATTCTAATACATCTCAGTGAGACTATGAGGGAAATAGACATCACCATTGTTTTCATTTCACAGCCTATGATCTAGTCCTTCTCACCAAAACATTCTAGCTAGCTCCAAACTAGCACACCAACATTTTCCAAAGTAAAGAAAAAAGGATGAGCATCCAGGAAGTGCATGGAAATTGTTGTATCAAAAAGAGTTTTGCATAGCAACTGCTACATGCAGGGAATATTAGAACAGATGTTTCAACAGGAAGGTCTTCATGAATTGTACTGCAGTCAGCAGTGGCCTTGAGAAAAGCAGTTCATCTTAGAAAGCAACCTTTTAAATGAAATTAAGCTTAAATGTTCATGTGCAAGGTAGCAGAGAGAGCTGTGGCTTTCTTCCCCATGGAGGCATATTTTTTTATTGTTGGAGACTTCTTAAAGAAGGCTTCGGTATGTCTGGATGCTAATTGTTGAGTTGTCTAGACGGTGATGATATTATTACCAAGTTATGCACAGATACTCACTTTGTCACTGTTTCCAGTGCTGCCTACACATATTGCTTCACTGAGTACTGTTGACATGTGCAAAAGCTCCCCAGATATTTATTTTTCTCATTTAGACAGAGATACAGCATGTTTTTGAAAGCCATTATGCACTGAACCATTTCTAATGTTTGAAATGTCTTGTGGGTTAGAAATGAGGAATAATAAAGGGGATAAAAGGCGCTGTGGGTAGAGTTTGATGGACTTGCTCCTGGTACAGATCAAAATACCTGGGAACAGAATGGAGAGATCTGAACATCTGTCAGATGTGTAGCATAATAGTATCTGCTCCTATCATCTCCAAATCTAACATGAAGCCCTACTTGTTGCCATGGCTTATATTTACCAGAGTCTGTACACATCTAGGGAAGAAAGAAAAGAGAAAACAAGACACCTTCTCAGCCTTTAAGATGGACTTTAGACTTAGGGTACTCAGGCAGCCATCTAGGGTGGTTTTCAAAGGTGAAAATACTGATTTACTGGAATCACACCAGCATGCAGAAATCTGACCCTGGGTAGGCTGACCAAGGCGAAGTCAACAAGGAACCAATGCAGCTCATACAGGACTAAGAAATAGTCAAATGTCCCCACACCAAGTTTATGATCCTCAGTGCCACCTTGCATGACACGTTTGACCATCATGTTTTAAAGCACCTTAAGGACATGACTTAGCCTGCTGTTATCTCTGCAGGGCTTGTTCCCTCTCACATGACACAGCTCAAATCAGATAGCAGGCCTAGTTTTACTCTGATGTCCTCTGGCATCCTCAGCATAGCTGACACCCAACAAAAGGAATGACTGCCCTTGAAAAACACAGCAGATGCTGCAGCTTTCCTTCAGAAGGACAGAAGTTGCCCTTCTTCTCTGCAGCTAAAGCACTTGTACAGAGAGGGGTATATCTGTGCTTAATACCCACCTCATCCTGCTTCACAGAAAGGTTGCCAACCAAAGTCAGAGGCTTTTGAGGAAAAGGGTCTGCCTGTGTTCTTCTCACTGGAGCTGAGCCACTTGACCATGCAGAGCCGTAACCAAAGGAGGAGTGCAAACAAGAGTATAAATAACCTAGCAGTACAGACACTTGAGAAAGGCATTTCTAGTCACTGCTCCCAGACCATTTCTGCATCGTGCATCCTTTCTGCAAGAAACTCAAACTCACCAAAGGAGCACCCAAACCACCATGATCTTTCTTGCTGACTCTTCCTGACTCAGTGAATCTCACTGTTTTTCTTTTACTTTGCAGTGAGTCAGTTTGCAGAAGAATTCTCTCCAGTCAGGGAGGCAGGACATGAGCGCAAGGTGGGAGCGTGGGAATGTCAACATGTCTACTGCGGTAGATCCCACTTTGAGCATCCTGCTTTCCCATGCTTCATATTGGTATCGTTTTAGTTCCTTCATGTATATTGGACACTACAGTACTTTATACTTTGCATTAAGGTCTGTAGCAATATTGTGGTGTAAGTCTTGTTTCATTGAGTCACAGAATCATTGACGTTGGACAGGAGACTGCCTAGTCCAGTCCTCATGGTCAAGTAGAGTCAGTTACAGCAGATTGCTCAGGACCCTAGTTTTAAACATCTCCAGGGACAGAGTCCCCAAAACCTCTCTGAGTACCCTTTTCAAGTGTTTGATCTACTTTACAGTAAAAAAACCACAACATTATGCTTAAACACAATTTCCTGTGTTTCAGTTTGTGCTCATTGCCTCTTGCTCTGTCACTGGGCACCACTGGGATGAGACTGGCTCCATTTTCTTTACAGTGTCTCTTCAGATTATGTATACACATAGATAACATTCCCCTGAGCCTTGTTCTTCTCAGGGTGAAGAGATCCATCTCTCTCAGCCATTCCTTGTATGGGAGAAGGTTCTTCAATCCCTTAATTGTCTTTGCAGCCCTTTGCCAGATTTGCTTCAGTACGTCTTTGTTTCTGATGTACTGGGGAACTCCAACTGGAAAAGGTGCTCCAGATGTCACCTCACCAGTAGTGAACTGAGAAGAAAGGTCACTTTCCTCATCTTGCTGGCAAAACTCTGCCTGATGCAGCACAGTGTCTTGTTGGCATAAGGCTAAACATAATTGCTTGCTCATGTTCAACTCTTTGCCCACCCTCTCCTGCAGGTCCTTTTCTGCAAAACTGCTTTCCAGTTGGCTTGGAGTTACCCTTCTCCAAGTGCAGTATCCAGCACTTCCCATTGTTGAAGTTCATGAGGTTCACTTCTTGATGCCTGGCCTGCCTCTGTCCCTCTGAATGTCATGACAATCATCTGGAGTATAAACTACACCTTCAAGTTTTGTTCTGTCTGCAGATTTTCTGAGGGTGTACTATGCATCATCATCCAGATTATTCATGGAGAGGTTAAATAGTATTGACCCCAGTATGGATCCCTGCTGTACAGTACTAGTGGCTAGCCTTTTGCTGGATTTCATGCCACTGACAAGCCTGGGTTTTGATCCATCTCACTGAGCCAGTGAGTTGTTCAAACCACTTTGCTGTCCATTACCCAGTTCATACTTACCAGTTTGCCTGTGAAGATGTTGACACAGTGACAAAAGTCTCACCAAACCCAGTTAAAATTATATCCACTGCTGTCCACCCATGATATTCTCTTCATTGTAAAAGGACAAGAAGTTAGTCAAGCATATTTCACCTTCGTAAATCCATGGTGATTACCAAACAAAGAATGAACATCTTATAATCACCTAGAGTGTTGGGAGGAACTCAGGTGTGAGGAGCACAGTACTCCAGTGACACTACTGCAGTAAGAACATAGGCAGCTCTAATAGCACAGTAGCAAGTTCATCAGCTTTGATCATAAAGGTTTATCTTCAACCTTCCTGTTTTAAGTCATGCCACAAGTGCAGCAGGGTTTCTACATTTCATAGAATCATAGAATGGTTTAGGTTGGAAGGGACTTCAAGGATCATCCAGCTCCAACCCCCTGCCATAGGCAGGGATACCTCTCACTAGAGCAGGCTGCTCAAGGCCTCATCCAGCCTGGCTTTAAATGCCTCCAGGGAGGAAGCATCCACAACCTCCCTGGGCAACCCGTTCCAGTGCCTTACCACCCTCACTGTAAAGAACTTCCTCCTAACATCCAGTCTAAATCTCCCCTCTTCCAGTTTAAACCCATTCCCCCTCGTCCTGACATTACTAGACCTTGTAAATAGTCCCTCCCCAGCCTTCCTGTAGGCTCCCTTCAGATACTGGAAAGCCACTACAGGTCTCCTTATTTATTTCAAAAGGTGACCTACATCCTGGGTTGCTTTTCAGGTAGCTGTGAAACCAACAGAGAAAACTACTTAGAAAACAACATATTTGATCCATCCACTGCTGGTGAGGATAAAAGCTGGTGTGGAAAAAAGAGTTTACACACACTACAGGGCAATTTCTATCTGTGACATTGACTAGAGAAAGCATAGGGATCCACCCAGAAATAACTGATAAAAAAATAGTATAATAAATTACTTCTTATTTAGGTATGTTACATACACATAGATCATAAGAGGAACCAGAAAAGACAACTTCCCCTCAGGCCATCACTGCACTTGTGTTTCAAAGTCTACTGGATACTTCTTTGCTTTGATAACTTTCTCTGTTGAACTCACATTGACTTGAGCAAGGAGGACAGCTCACAGAAAAAAACTCTCAAGGGAGAGAAAAATATCACCTTTTTGGCAAAATTATGGTTATGTGAAAAGGTAGAAGGGAGGATTTACACTGTTCTGTATTTTTTTAATAAAGATTTCACCTGAGTTTTAGCAGTCATTAGTACAGTTTTGTTATGTTAGGAATGGTTTATGCATACTGATGGGGCAGAAGACGTCCAAGCTCTTCAATCTCAAAGATTTTCTGATAGCTCTATTTTATCCTGTGTAATTGGATCAGAATCCAGTTTGACAGCAGCCATCACCAACCAATTGCTGTACACAGTAATTCTGCAAATCTTCCATGCCAATCACAGAACATCAGAGATTGGAAGGGACCTCCAGAGATCAATCCAACCCCCTTGCCAAGCAGGATCCCCTAGGGTAGTTCACAGTGGAATGAATCCAGGAGGGTCTTGAAAGTCTCCAGAGAAGGAGACTCCACAACCTCTCTGGGCAGCCAGTTCCAGTGCTCCATCATCCTCACTGTAGAGAAATCTCTCTTCATGCTGAGGTGAAATCTTCTCTGTTCCAGTTTGCAGCCATTGTCCCTTGTCTTATTGCTGCTGATCAGAGAAAAGAGATTGGCCCCATCCAAAGTAACATTCTGGTTAATTTTCACAAGCACTTCTTGAGCTTCAAGGTCCTTTGGATTTTTGAGGTACCAAACATGCAGTGAACAAATTATTCAAAATGAGCTTGTGAAGTCCTTTCAAAGGGAGGCTTTAGTAATTGCCCATGGCATAGAAAAGCCACTTCAAATTTGAACTAATGAACTGCCAAATAAACACACACAAGCAACCCTTCCAGAAGTATTTCTTAATTATCTTACCTTTTCATTCTACTGTTTTAAACTGTACTGCAAAGGACAGTCTTGGGCTGTGGATGCTGAGCTGTGACACTTGCTCTTGGCTGGCCAAATCATCATTCTAGAGCACCTTCGGTCTGAGGAAGGTCTTATAGCAGAAAGTCAGCTCTTGTGTATACAGCAGTGGTCCAACTCTCCACCAATTTGTTCCTTGGGCACTTGTTATCCACATGCAAGAGAAGGGCTGGATGCTGCAGAGAGTGCAGGAGGTAGCAACAAACTTGATACTCAAAGCAGCACCTGCATCACCAAATGCATGGGCTGTGGTGGTGGGGCTGTGCAGGGCTTCAATCCTTGCTAGACAGCAGCTAACAATTACACTACAGAGGCTTGTCAAGCAACTGCTTGCCAGCTGAGGTTGCAGTAACCTACCCAATAGCAAGCACCTGGTATTACAGTGATAGCATGGCACCTCAACTGGCAGGTAATAATGCTTTCAGTTGCCATCATTTGGTCTTTTGGATTTGCAATCGTTAACAGTGCATCAATAAAGTGAAGGAGCCCGGTTCTCCTGCTGAGTCTGCAGGCTGACAGAAATGGGATAACAACACAGGACATGATACATATTTTTGTGCTGAGAATTAGCTGTAACTCTAAATATACCAACAAGAAAGATGTGCTGAGCATGCATGGGGATTTTTGCTTTTCAAAACCAAATTAGACTTGAAGGGTTCAAAGGGATGTACTCAGGAAGATAACAGAAGTTTGGCTTTCATGATTGCTCTGTTTGCTGATCTAAATGCACAAAAAAAAAATCATCTGTCTTTTTCATAAAAAGCAGAAAGTGATACTTTTCTCTGTAAGTAGCAGAGAGATGATTTTTTTCCTTTATTTTTTAGTAGATGGTGCCCACAAAAGCATTAAGTCACATCCTGTTCAGAAATCAGGACCTTGAAGCTGCGGTTAGAATACTGAATCATAAGCTCCGCTTTACTAACATTCTCCCTATTTTTATGTGGGATTTTTTCTCCAGTTATTTTCATTTCCCCCTTTCCCTTGCTCTTTCCTTCCCTACAACAAGCACGCAAAATTTGCTACTCGATACCAGGGGAGCACAACCATACGCCTGTGCTATTTCTAACACTGTGCTCAGCAGATGAGTGTGTGTCACATATATGATGAGAGGAAGAGACAGAGATGGTGACAACCTCATCCTCCTTTCCCAGCCCTGACGAAAGCCACGTCTGACGCTGAACAAAGCTGATAGCATGACTGGTGTGAGTTCAAATAAGTCACTTAGTCATTAATTTTCATCCACTTTGGATAAGTTATGAATTACATCACCACTTGAGGAAAGTGCACGAAATTTAGACTAGATTCTGTGTGGCCTGGTGGCTCAGGGCCTGGGATCTGGTTTCTGGATGGGCTGTTGATGCTGTAGGAAGCACTTTGCTGCTCGGCTCCCCCTTGCACCTTTTCCTTGCCTGAGATCTTATCTTGCAAATCCCTGGCCCTGCCAGCTTGCACAGAGGAGCCACCTTGCCATCTGAGGTATAGAACTCTCAGGTGTGGACACAGACAATGGCTTTTAGCACTCTGTGAGCTCAGGTTTTTCTCCATGCTAGTGAGGCAGGAAAATAATGAGTGCTACCCATCTGCATGGGGTAAAAGGCTGCCAGGGACCCCTAAAGAACCTTTGCATCTTCCTATATCTGCATCTCTGTATACCCTTTGAGCGACCCAGCCACCAACTCTAACAAGTATCTGACCCTCTTTTTACCTGAAATAAGTATAGACAGCATATTTTTTCATATAGAGTCTTTATATTTCCTGTGTTTGTTAGCCATTACTGAGTAAAGGGGCAGAGTGCTCCCTGGTGAATAAAGCCCAGCAAGAGGAGTTAGAGTGAAATGGAGCCTGCTTAGCCCACTTACCCCTTCACTGTGGGAAGTGTCTGACCCAAGTATTTCCTGCTTTATAGGAACCACAAAACCAGAAATCAAAGCAATAGCTTTAGTACATCAAAGATTAAATGTTGCAGTACCTTATTACCTCACTGACAGTCCCCTTATCTCCCCCAATTTCTAGTAGCTTGATGCAGAAGCGACACCTACAAAGACAGGCTGAGGAATCTGGGGATGTTCAGCCTGGAGGAGAAAAGATTGTGGGCAGACCTAACAGCAGCCTTCCAGCAGCTGAAGGGAGCCTACAAGAAGTCTGGAAAGAGACTATTTACAAAAGCCTGTAGTGATAGCATGATGCGCAGTGGCTTGAAATTACAGAAGAGTAGATTTAGGTTGGACATTAGGAGGAATTCTTTACCAGGAGGAATTCTTTACCATTCTTTACCATTAGGAGGAATTCTTTATCTAGAGCAAGTTGCCTAGGGAGGTGGTTGAGGCTTCATCCTTGGAATGGTCAGGCCTGACGGCACTCTGGGCAACCTCATCTAATGGAGGATGTCCCTTCTCACTGCAAGGCAGCTGGACTAGATGACCTTTGCAGGTCCCTTCCGACCAAATCTGTCTATGATTCTACGACACCAGAGCAATAGAAGAAGAGTCAGACACATGTAAGATAGCTTCATTATCACCCCATTTGGCCATCTGGATTAGAAGCAAATGCCACCACCCATCCCAGCAAGCCTCCATATTAAAACCCACAAAATTATATTGGGACAGAGAGAAAACACAGAACTGGAATTGCAAAGTCATATTCCCATATTATATTTAATATTTGTATTTTAATAGCTATCCAGCTGAATGTGCTACAGTCTTAAATTTCCTGTAACTACCTCCAGAACAGCATGGAAATATCAGAATACTAAGGAAAGAAAATAATTTTCAAGAATCCCATTTTCTAACAAAGTATGAAATGTAACTACAAAACTTTAGAACTATTTTTAATTTGGAAATAAGCATAGCCATAAACATTTATAAATTAAAACTATGCAAGGGTGCTGTATCTCTTGATTTCAACATGGTATCTTCAAGGAAAAGCAACAAGCATTTCCTTGCCATGAAGCACATTAAAAGAAATCAAACATTCCTTCGCAATAGTACATGAAGAATGTTTTGTGTTACAGACCTATTACTGTCATTCTGTTAGTCTGGAAGCCAATGAGAATTTTGTTTCTAAGTTCAGTCAGGCTAGGAATGACTCTCTTACTGCTGCCTGGGATTTCTACTTTTCTTTTGTATTAGGGTTTTTAAGTTAGGAAAGAGAGTGTTTGAATATTAGGAATATTTTCCTAGTGTGTTAAGAACAGTTGTTTCAACGGTGCTGATGGCTAGTGTTAAAATCCTGTGGTTAGAAGCAATTGGAAGCTTTGTGACTACTTTGTTCCTCCCCTGTGCCATGTATGCAAAGGTATTCTCATCTCATCATTCATTTTTTACAGTGGTTTATTTTGTGGTGAGCTTACTCAGTTTCAAAGAGCAGAGCAGACTTTTTCTAAGGTTGACCCTTCTTTGCCTCCCCCCCCGCCCCTTTTTTTTTTTTGTTCATTAAAATACTGAGTGAAAAGGAGCAGGATGCAGGATTGAACTAAATCAGCAAAATATGGATATGGATATTTTAGAGTAAATGTAAATGATACTAAAATTAATATAATGGTAAGTTCACAACATAAGGCTTCCAAAATTGGGAAATATCAGCACTTGCTCTGGAAAGAGTTAGTTAACCTGCATAGAATCAACCAGGTTGGAAGAGA
>WAAF01012826.1:0-72991 GCA_013400475.1 Tricholaema leucomelas
GCTAGCTAGGCTCAAACTAGCACACTGATGATACTGTTTCATCACACAAAGCTCACTGGAATTTTGAATCCAGAAGGCCTCTTTTTTTTTTAATCAGTCAGGAAATTCAGTGGCTTTTTCTTCTTGTTTTGCTAGATGTTAAGAAAATTTGTTTAAATTTGTCCAGAGCAGGTGAGAAGTTCAATGGAAACAGCTCTCATAGGTGAACAAAACCTTTGAAATAACCACTGACTCTGTTAGCTTGCATGGAGGAGAGGTCTTGCAGCCTCTGCTCCCACTACCTTGTACCACATTTCTCCCCGCAGGAAGAAGATATGAGGAGTCAGAGGCAAACAGAGCCTGACAGAGGGGGATGAAAAGGCCAATCTCAAAAGCAGCTGCTTGGTGTGAGGCTGTTTCAACGCTGCAGGTGGCTCAAGAACTGCCAGGTTCTCTTAGACAGAGAAGCCTTAAAGACAGTAAGATGCCACCTTCTGTTTAATATTCCATGGGTTTGTGGTTCTCTGTCCCACATGTTCTGTCTTCTAACCAGGCTGAGTCCAAGACTGGAGAATTCACTTTTGCTCCAATGTAAATATAAAGCCCAGAAGTAAATGACTTTTGGTTAAACTTGTGAAAGAGCACAGAATCTGACATAGTGTGAACAGAGAGCACTTGCGTGTGCTGTCTGAAACTAATGCTCAGGAAATGGCAACATGATCCTTGCAAATACCCTATCCAGAACCCTTGGTTTGTGGAAATGTTGCAGATCTTTCCCTCTCAGGTTCTTTTCTCTCTATTCCCCACACTTGCCATTTATGTGAAGTCAGAGTTCAAACACACACTCCCCACTTTGAAATACTCTCCAGTGCTGAGATGCAAAATCAAACAGAAGGTGTTTTTATATTCTGTGAACTGGCCTGGTGCTGGCTGGAGTTATCTGATGCCTTCCTGAAGAGCCTGTATTATTAATGAAGCATCTGAAAATATTTCTGTGAAGAAAAGGAGGCTGACAGAGAGGATTTGATTATACTTCCACTATCTCTTTCTCAAAGCATTTTGTGAGGATGACATTTCCTAATGTTGCACTGCCTAAGACTGCAGGGTCTGCTGGGTGGAGAATGCAGTGAAACATTTCGTTTGTGTGTTGCTTATGTACTTCAGAGGAACATGTTGAACACAGGTCCATACTGCTATGCAAATACATTTTCAGACCAGAACTGGCTCCTGTCCAGCCATTTCAGAGAGTGGGCAGAATAGGTTTTGGTATGCATCCAAACCACAGCGCAGGCATACTGCTGCTTCTGGATTTGTGCTTGCTGTCTTTGGCATAGCAAAGTGTTTCCAGCTCTCATGCAAGCTCTGAAAGGCAAGCTCTGAATGTGCTGTAGTGACCTTTTCAAAGCTCTTCCACAGCTCAGTTATTTCTTAACACTTGTGGCCTCAGTTTCTGAGCTGCAAGACAGGGTCAGGATGCCAGATAGTCAAAATTATAGGATGTTGAAAAAGTTAAATCTGTCCGGCATCTTCATAACTATCTAACAAATGTTGTTAGGCAAAACAGTTGTGATTTCTTGTAAAGCTGTAGACAGCTGAAACCCCCCACCACCAACAACAAAAAAGAAGACTCACTTAATGAATATGCATGATTGTAAAAATGGTCCATACACTTAACCTTTTTTTATTGTAATTCAAGGGCTGTACTGCTGTGGTTCTCCCGATGTAAGATACCTGAGCAGCAGTGCAGCATTTGCATAGCTTTTGATCTTACAAAAGTCTTTTACTTCTGAGTCTGATATTATTTGATGCTTCAGTGCTTTTTGACTTATAAGTGGTAGTTGCAAATCTTTTTCATTCTTTTAGAGCTAAAGTCAAAACATAATTTTCTGTAGAAATAATGAGTAGGTTTTGGTTTGTTCTTCCACTGAATTAAGATGCTTGGCTATAAAGAAGAAAGTATAAAATCCCTTAAGCCAAAAACAAGAAGTTGTGGCTCAGGTTGACACAGTAGTTTCTTACAGAACAACAGGAGATTTTTCTTCTGCTGTGCCTTAGTGAGTCATCAGAGATGCAACTGCTCTTGGCAAATATTTGGGGTGACTTAGTTGTCTTCAAAGTTTTGATCACCCATAGGGAGTATGGTTTGATGCAAGCCAAACTAAATACATAATGGTAGAGATGACAGACTCCTTTCAACATGCTGACATATAAAAAGCAGATATTATACCCAGTATGATTTTCAGTTTTGGAGCTGCAGCAAACACTACATCCTGTGAGGGACTTGTTAGAAAATGCTGTTAATAGCAAAATATGAGAAGATCTTCCCAGGTTGTAGTGAAGATCTGTAGCAGAGGAAAGCACTTGTGCACTGGTTACCTATGCTGAGAAAAGGATTGCAGAGTAAGGAATACAGGTAGGCAAGGAGCAAGTATCTAGGGCGCAAGGCTCAGAGTGTGCAAATCCAGCTGAACCAGGAGGGAGGTTAAATGAAGAACTATTAATCACTGGTTTACATTGAATTAGTTTTGATACATTTGCTAGAGAGAAACTTCATACTTTTGATATAAGAACAAACCATGAATTAAAATGTAACTCAGTTAATTGTGCTGTTTAAGAGTGAACCTATTTCATCCAAAGCCAGTAGCAGCTTTATGAGACCCCAAATACAGATCTGGAACTAACTTCATACACTTAAGCTTAAAAAGCTGCCCTGTGTATTACTGAAAGGCTAGTCCTGAGTATAACACAGTGCATGTTTAGATCCAGGTGGAGGCAATGATGAAGCTGGTAGATGAAATGATAGATGCAGCCAAGGAATGAAATGCAAATCTGTTAAACCAACATGAGGATTTCTGCTTTGCAGCTCTAGCTTAGGAGTGATTTCACATAGACAGCACAATGATCAAGAGCATACCTTGGTGAGGCCACTCTGCCTCTTCTTGTAATTGCAGTATCACTGCTAGCTGGCAGATGGATTTCCAGATACACCTGTCTTGTGCACAAGGCAGTGACTGGGAAATTCACCTTCAAATCACTGAAGACAATCTGTTGCAATCCTGTGTTAATGAAAGAGAAACCATTCATGCCAGTCTCTTGAATGTCAGAAAGGATGTCATCAAAGGAGAGGTGCAGAAATTAGGTAAGGGTGAAGATTCTGCCTAAGGAGGAAAAAAGCATTGCATTAAACTTTATTATTCTGAGTGTAGAGACACTCAGTATACAGTGTCTGCCAACAATTACCCATACTGGCTGAAAAGCCAGTGCAGTCTGGCCTCTGGTGCATGGACCCAGGCATCATCTAAGAAACTCAGCCCTTTATCAGTTTAAACTCTTAATGAGCAAGAAGTATTATGTTTAAAACAAAGAAATCAGGAAAATCCTTCATTCACTCTTTAAAGGAACTGCAACTGGGCTGGTGGTGCTAAGTCCCTGAGGCTAGCTGGAGCTATGTTTGACCACCTGCTTAAGACAAAGCACCTGCAGCTAAGGAGAATCTACTACAGAAAGAAGTTGTGAGAAGCAGGTTGGAAGAGCAGAAAATCTTCCCTTCCCCTGTGGATAACAAAGAGGGCCAGGAGGACCTGACAGCTTCTGAAGTGTGACTAGAGCACCCTGGGTAAGTTGCTGAAGCCAAATAGAGCCAGCTGGTTGGAAATACTAGATGCACAGACTGGTGGATTTTAAGCTGCTGTTATTAAATGTGGCCTTATGGGGCAGCTCTCAAGTCACTCAGATACTTGAGTGGGAGGAGCAATACACTTAGTTGTGATTAGAGTGAGGGAAATGGGATGAGACCTGGTTTAGTTAAACGGTTTTAACTCTGTAGCTGCACCAGATGTGAAGAAGACTGCAGTGATATATCAGAAAGCTTTTCTGTGTTGTTGATTTTGTCAGATTCTCAGACCTGTGATGAGCACTGTGAGCAGGGCAATGCAAGATGAGGTTTGTTTCATTTACTAAGAAAGAAAGAAATTAAACCAGCCCTGGCTCAGTAAAACATCTCATTTGTCCCTGTTTGAAGCTCTGCAACTGAACTGAGATCCACATAATATTGACACTTACAGGAAACGAGGGAGTGAGAAAGCGAGGAGTAAAATATCCTTAGCCAATTTTATGTTGGGTTTTTTTTCCCTGGTACCATGTGTGCCTCTCTCATGGATGTTGCTTAAACTGCTTATCTCCATGCAGCAAGGATAAACTTTAAATACTCATTATAGAAACAATTTTTAAGAGGAACCAGCCTGCCCATGTGCTGTGCATTTTACTTGCTAGTACAAAGAAGAGCCTTTTGTAATGACTGTGGCTAATACAACATTCAAGAGCCCGCAAATTACTTTCACTCAGCAAACCAGGGCATGCATGTATCTCTAGAAACAGCACTGTTCTGGCTTCTAATAATCTGGGAGCATAAAACAGGTGTCAGGGTGTCACATACCTGCGCTCAGGGCAGCCGTCAGCACTGCCAGAGCTGCAGAACGGTTCATGTGAAGAGCAAATATATTAAAGCACAGGCACTCCTTTCCCTACATGCAATGAAAGTATTTCATGTAACTCACAGCAGTGCTCACAATGAATCTGCTTATGTGTGGTGTTGAAAGGATCTCTGAGGTTAACAGGGACTAGAGCAGGAATCTTAATCACCTAGTCATAGAATCAACCTAATTGGAAGAGACCTCCAAGATCACCCAGTCCAACCCAGCACTAGGCCCTGTCCAATCAACTAGACCATGGCACTAAGTGCCTTGTCCAGGCTTTTCTTGAACACTTCCAGGGATGGCAACTCCACCACCTCCCTGGGCAGCCCATTCCAATGCCAATCACTCTCTGAAGAACTTCCTTCTCTTAACATCCAGACTATATCTCCCCCAGCACAACCTGAGACTGTGTCCCCTTGTTGTTTTGCTGGTTGCCTGGGAGAAGAGACCAACCCCACCTGGCTACAGCCTCCCTTCAGGTAGTTGTAGACAGCAATGAGGTCTGCCCTGAGTCTCCTCTTCTCCAGGTTGCACACCCCCCCAGCTCCCTTAGCCTCTTCTCAAAGGGCTGTGCTCCAGGCCTCTCATCAGCTTTGTTGCCCTTCTCTGGACATGTTCCAGTATCTCAACATGACTTCCCTTCATTAGTTGTGGTGATTGCCTCTTTTCTGTTAAAAAGAAATAGCTTAAAACATGATATTGTGATGCAAAAGTACTCAATTTTAATTGCAACACTTCTTGTAACACAAAGACACAGAATATTCTGATCTTAAAATCATAAACCAGTCTTTGCTCATGAAACACTTCACTAGCACCTGCAGCAGCTGCTTTCTGGTACACAAAATTTCCACCTCAGATGTATTTTCTCTTTAATAGTTCAGAGGTGTTCAAAACTACTACAATAATATTCAAATTAAAAAGTCATCCTATCAGCTGCCAGTGGATCCAAAAGATGTCATGATACATTGAAAAGATACAATCAAGGATTGTATAAAAGATTTGCATGCCAGAAAATCCCTGTGAGCTCAGTGCTCCTTGTGTCAATAAACCAGCTCTGTTGAGGCTCCAGGGTGGACTTGGGTTCTCAGATAAAGACCACAAGCTTAGGAAGCAAAGACTGAGACATATTTACTGTCAGCAAGGAGCTCATCCCAACAAGATGTTAGCTGAAGCTGACATGACAGGGCATTAACATCAAACCCCATGATCCAATAACAACTCTGTGGTTTCCAGCTTTTCTTTCCCACATTGATCTAAACAAGCTACAAAGATCAAAATAGATTAGATATTGCCTTCCACCCTCACACTGATAGCTGTAACCAGCATTTGACTCTCCTGTGCTTAATAACCTTTTCTCCCTTACTCTTGGACTGGGCTCTGCATGTTTTATGTTTAAGATCATTAAAGGTGATGGATTTTGTGTGGCAAATAATTCCTTTGCACTTCAGCAAAGCATTTATGTGAGCTGAGCAATGCTTCACCAAGACCCACAATGAATACCAAGGATGATATTTTTTCCTTAATGAATATTGGATTGACTGTTTCTTGGCAACAGGAACAAATACCCTATATGGCTGATGTACCACTGCATGACTTTCCATCATGTGCAAAGTGGCTTATATAATTGGCAATGGTTGTGTAAAGGTCTCCCTGGTCAGAAGGGTAATCTCTTTCCTTCATGTAGTTTAGAGAACAACTCCAAAGACAGGTTCCACGTGGGCTGTGGGGGAGCACAGCTTCTTAAACCTTTGCTTTTGAGTCTGAGGGAGCAAAGTTTGAGCTCAGCTCTCACATATCTCAAAGAGTTTTATATGTGGCTTTTAAATGTTCCATAATTTTCACCTGAAGGCATCAGGGTTATTTTTGAGGGTTTTATTTCTTTTAAATCATGGTATGGAGCTGTTTGCCAGAAAGTCTTGTTGGAAGAGAAAACAACCAACCAACAAAACCAGAGTAGCTTCTGCTTCTTTTTCCCAGATGCTTTTAGTGCCGAACTTACATTGGCAGAGAACTGGAACATATCTCTGCCTAGCTTTTCTCTGACTCCTGGCTAGAGAAAACATGCAAGGTGGATCCCACAGGGTAGCTCAGAGGAGGACAAACAAAATCTTTTGCCTTGGTTCTGTATCAGTTTGGGTTTTTTTATTTTGGTTGATATTTTTTTAATGTTGTTTGGTTGTTGTTGGTTTTTCATTCTTTTTGGGGGAGGGAGGGGTGTTGTTTGGTTGGTTGGTTGGTTGGGTTTTTTCCCCCCCCTTTCTCTTTCCTCTCTTTTCAAACAGTCCTGAGACATCCACAAATCAGCTGAAAGTCCTCCAGCAGTGCTGTTTTCTGGCTGTGTGGATTTCCCATTTCATGCCAATGACCCTTGGTGAAGCCTGGCTGCCATGCCAGGTGGTTTGTATCTGCATTGCTGCTTGCAGTGATGCAGTCCCAGCACAGTCTCTCTGTGTGCTGCTGTGCAGACAAAGCTGCAGCTCTGCCTTTGGAGGGACAGAATTAGAAACTGAGTGGACTGAGGTAGCAAATATCTGCATGCAGGTCTGGCAATCAGTGATTTCTTTCACTCAGATTTATTGCACTGACATCCTATAAATCCAAGCACAGATTCCCTTCTCCACCTTCTGCTCTGTTAGCAAGCAACAGTTTGATAGGTCCTGCACTGCACTTGTAATATCAGGCTGGAGGTATTTTCCAGTATACAGGCAAAATTCACAAACACTGAGGTTAATATGCTGAGCTCACAGACAAGCTGACTGCTCTGGGGCTTCTGGAATGTCAATCTCACTAAGATTTTCTCTAAGGTTGCTACTGGCTGTGAAACTGAGGACTGGCTGCTTCCATTGCCACTGCTTGGAGCACAGTGCAAGGGCAATATGAGAATAAACTGACACAATGCTGCTGATCTTGTGTCCAGATATCTTTGCCTTGTTCCTGTCCCCAGGGCTGTATGGGGACAGTGTTTTATAAACCTATCAATGTGGCAAGCAGTGACTACAAGTTCCAGCCCTCTTCGTCTGCTTTACCATTCCCTGAGGGATAGTGTTAGGTGTTCAGGACACATAGCACTTAAAGGGTTTAGAAAGGCCAAACTTCTGCAGCCCAGGAGTCTGAAACAGGAGAGGGTGTGGGATAATTGCTGTTTCAGCTCTGGAGGTAACCATTTCTCCATGCAAGATTAGTTTCTGTGACTTACACCATGCCCCATGACGGGGGTAGTGCTCTGACCCATCGACTTCCACAAAGCTTTTTCAGCTTCTGTAAAGCCATTGGAGCACTCCAGTATGTATGCAGCTTTGAATAAGGCAAAGATAGCAGCAGTAGCAGCAGCAGGCACCACCACGGGTCCCAACTTTGGACTTGCTTTTTCACCTTCTTACCTTTTTCTCTTTCAAAGAGTGGCAATGCTGAAGAGCTGGCCAGCTCTCGCTCTCAGTGGGTAATCTCTCAGACTCAGAACAGAAATCTTAATCCCGTTCTTACTTTTCTAAATATGGCCTATTGCAGGGCTACTTTCACAGCAAGGCTCTTCCTCTTTTGTTCTTTGATGGCCACACTTGTTTTCATGTTTCTTTAGACCCTTTTGTGTCATCCCGCTTCAACTATTTTGTTCTCAGGAGCTGGTCTCATCTCCCTAGTAACAAGTGATAGGATGAGAAGAAATGGTCTCAAGTTGCACCAGGAGAGGTTTAGGTTGGATATTAGGAGAAATTTCTTCACTGAAAGGTTTCTCAAACACTGGAACAGGCTCCCCAGAGAGGTGGTTGAATGCCCATCCCTGGAGGTGTTTCAAAGAGGCAGAGAAGTGGTGCTAAAACATATGGATTAGCCCCAGCCTTGGTAGAGTTAGACAACAGTTGGACTCAAGGATCTTAAAGTTCTTTTCCAACTGAAGGGATTCTATGACTCTGTTCTATGATTCCCCACTCTACTCCCAGATGTTTTGACAAGATAGAGTCAGATCTATTCAAGTGGATCACAAGATACTGTGGCAAAAGGAGGTGCTGCCTAGCCTGGGGTTTCACCCTGTACTCTGCTCTGCCACAGGGCTCCTCACCCTACCGGTTCCATTCATATCCCAGTGAAACTGAGCACTTGGGAGCCACGGGGAAGAAGTTCTGTTCCACCAAACACTTCTAGGTAAGGTCTAGCAGCGCTAAAAGGTAGGTGTCAGTTCTAGGGGCAAAATCCATGAGGTTGGCCTAGGAACAAAAAGATGGCACTAGACTATAATGAGAAGAGTAAAAATCCAGCCTTGAGAGTCACAATGACACGCTGAGTGCAGCCATAGCTGTGTTGAAACACCAAGGAGAGGCTAATGTCAGTGACTTTGGCTTGCTACACAGCTCTACAAAACTGGGAAAGCAGGTGAGTTAACTTCTGGCTCTTAGATTGTCTCTCACAGCCCAGGGCTCACTACAGTCACAGAAACAGTAGGAAATGGAAAAACTGTGAGGAGTGTCTCCACAGCTAATCTCAATTTTAAAGCAGCTGTGATGAACTGGCCTAGCTTCAGTGAGGTTCATAACCATGACAGCAGGTTCCTGGAGCAGACTGCAGGTGTGGAAGAAGGGTTCTCTGATTCTGCCTGCTCACATGCTTGCATCTCCTGGTGCAGGAACTTATCAAACTGAGGGTAGTGCTTTTCCATTTCATAGCCTGTAACTTTTCTTCCCTAGATCTAATTACTTTCTTATCCCATTTAGAGTTTTGGCCTCCACAGCCTCCTGTGGCAGATGGTTCTGTAGTTTAAGTATGCTCAGCTTTAAGCCTGCAGTTTGATAATTTAATTTGATGCCCCTCTGTTCTGACATTATGATAATCTGGATAAAATTTCTTCTTCATCCACTTGTTACTTTATATACCTCTACCATATTCCCATTTGCAGTCCTTCCTTTTACCACCTTAACAATCCTAGTTGATTTTATATCTCATCATGCAGACATCCTGCTATACTTTTGATCAACTTTTTTCTCTGTAGCTTTACTAGCTGCATTGCAGCCCTTTTTGAAACAGCTTACAAGAACTCCATGGAGGAATCAAGACAGAGATATCCAGTGGTGTTTAATACTTTTCTTGTGCTTTCTTCCCATCCTGGTAATTTGTATAGTTTCATTTATTCTTTGACATCGCAGATATGAAAACAGTATTTGAAGAGAACTGTCTTCAGTGGCTCCAAAATGTTGTCCTTAGTGACAAGAGATAAAGTCAGACCTTCCACTGTGTGCAGGTAGTTAGGTCTGTTTATTCCTGATTTGTGTTCCTTTGTGTTTATCAACATCAAAGGTAATTTTTACTGATTTGAATTGAATTTCATCAGTGTTGTTTAATACTGCATCCCTTAGCACCCCAGATTGCATCCTTAGAATCACAGAATGTCAGGGGCTGGAAGGGACCTTGAAAGCTCATCCAGTCCAATCCCCCTGCCAGAGCAGGATCACCCATACCAGATCGCACAGGAAGATATCCAGGCAGGTTTTGAATATCTCCAGAGAGGGAGACTTCACAACCCCCCTGAGCAGCCTGTTCCAGTGCTCTGTCACCCTCACAGGGAAAAAAAAAATTCCACCTCATGTTTAAATGAAACTTCCTATGCCTCAGCTTCCACCCACTGCCCTTTGTCCTGCCATGGAGCATCACCCAGCCGAGCCTGGCGTCAGCCTCCTGACACTCACTCTTTATGTATTTATAAACATTGATAAGATTATCTCTCAGTCTCCTCTTCTCCAAGCAGCACAGTCCCAGCTCCCTCAGTCTCTCCTTGTAAGAGAGATGTTCCATTCCCTTAATCATCTTTGGGGCTCTGTAGCACCCTAAGCTATGTGCCTTGGTTCTGTTCTAACTCAAACTAGGACCTACTTGATTTCAATGTAGAGGTAAAGTGAAAGAAAGGCTTAGTCATCCCACCAAAGAATGAAAAAGTGCTGTAACTGGAGAGGGCCTAGGCTGTTTATGAGCTGATTTGATGAGAAGAGACATCTCTCCTGAGTGGTAATTGAAGTTTATAAGTTTCACAGCCAAAGCAATAATCAGACATATGTCCAGCAACAACAACTGGCCCCTCTGCATCTGTCAGTGTGAGCTCTATGCAGGTCCTTTTGTCTTTTTTATCCTTCCTTAGATGTTTCTAGAGGGAGCTTTGTGAGTTGCAGTGTCAGAAGATGAAGCCTGGAGGTGCTCAAAGTGGCAGGTTTGACTGATTCTGGCTGTCAGTGAATCCTCACCAGTGCACAAAGCCTGTGAAACCAAGCATCGTTTTGCACATCTGAAGAGAATTAAAATGGAAAGCAGTGCCAGGCATTATCCATGTGTTATTTATCAGAGGAAATACTCCATGTGGTCCTAATTTAGCTGTGAGTGTGCTTCAGTCAAGAGAAAACAGCAAGAATTTTATGAAGCCCTCAATTTTAACTGAACAACATTGGGGGTGCTTTCCTCTGGCATACAGGGTATGAACCACTTCCTACCACTGTCAGTTTAAGTCAACAAATCCCTACTACTAAGAATCAAATAATGGCAATGGTCTTCATATCTTCTATTAATCTCTTGTAGCACATTAGAATTGAGAATTCTCCTGGTGAATTTATCCTGGGCTGGTGGCAAGCACTTATGATCCTCATAGATCCTGGGCTGCAAGATGAAAATGGTCTGCAGAACTTTCTGTTTCCCTGCAATTTCTGGAGATGCAATTTTACAATCCGGTTGGCTTCTCCATAGCCTACACTACTACATTGGTCTGATTGTTGAGAGTTGGAAGAGAAGTGACCTTGTTCCACCAGAGACTGTTGGATAATGAGGAATTAAGGATACTTCTCTTCCACCTCCCTTCCCTGGTAACAGCAGAAACAACTGCTTTTCCTAAGTCTGACCAAATGCTACCTCTGTGCTCTCCCCTGCTCTTCTTTGCTGTACCTCCCTTGCCTGATGTGATAGTTTGGGTGTTCCCCGCCCCCCCACACTTAAGAAAATCACCCAGACTAGACTCAGTCAATCTGGAATTTGGAAGAATGAAGCTTTCTCTTTACAGCTTAGCACAATATACAAGCAGATATTTACAATCCATACAGCTATAGACAGGAATAGACAAGTTAAAAAGTAATACAGAAACACAACAGCCCTTCCAGAAACCACAGTCTGCAGGAGGGGTTCCCAACCACCCTCCCACCTTCTTCCCACCCCTCTACCGTACCCCAGACTTTGCCTTACGTTCAAGGTGAGTTTGGAGGGTCAGCCAGGGGCGTTAGGAAGCAGATGGGTTAGGCACACAGACAGCAGATTAGGTTAGAGAGAGAGAAGTGCAGCGCCAAAAGCCAGAGAGAGACAACCTTATCTATATCCTTGTTCTTATACATCTCAGCAAGCCTGTGAGTGAAGTAGACATCACCATTGTTTCCGTTTCACAGCCTATCATATAATTCTTCTAACCAATATATCCTAGCTAGGCTCAAACTAGCATACCTGAACTGAGGAGTGTCACCATGCCTTAGTGACAATGATTTAGTAAGCAGTCACAACAATAGCACTTAGTCAATGGCTGTCACCACACTCATTATCCAAGATCTGTCTGCCACCTGATAGCCCACAGTGTTGAGACTGAAGTGGGGTCTTCAGATCAACCATGCTCAACATTTTCCACCAAAGGGAAGAAAAGACTTTTACTGAACCCTCCTTGCTGATGAATTTCATAGTGGTATATGAAAGAGCCTGTCATTTCTGCTACCTTTTTTTACCCTTCTTTTTAATTGAATGGCATTTAAGCAGGTTGCTGAGCCTGAAAGAAAAGACCATGCAGGTACTTTATAACAGGTATCTATCACCTTCTAGACAGGTAGATGTTAATTTATACTCCTTTTTGCATATGGTATATCAACATTTTTCATGAATGTCATAATCAATAGCAAGTATTTAATTTTCTGCAACAGCACTTCTGCCTGATATCCTTTAGTAAGTCATCCAGACACAAAATGTATGGGATCTCCTTTCTTTTTCTTTTCCAGAAGCCAAATCAGCATTGCATCAGGTTTTGGATTGTTTTTTGGGGGTGGGGGCAGACTGAAGCAGAATATAAAAGTTAGAGATGGAAGGGGAAACAAACAATGGAAAACTTTACACAGTAGAAATACCTTAGAAGAGTCCTGTGACTTTCAGAAGTAGTATGGTTAGCTAAAACTGAATTTTAGCTCTGTGTTGTGTCCTTGTCTAAGCAGAAATGAAATAATTTCAAGAGCTGTCAAGGGAAGTCACTAAAATTGTTGTTTTGTTGTGTTTTGCTTTTTAAAGCTATTGAAGGATCCTTGTATCTACAACATCCAGTCATATTTATTGCCATCCTTCATATTAATTGTTTCTCTTCTGTCTTTCAGACTGAAGCATCTCTATGCTATATCCATGTTTGTTGCATAGAGAATAAACATTTTTTTCAGAGTGCCACTAAAATACAGCAACAGAACAAGGGGACACCATGAGGAAGGTCTAGGCTGGATGTTAAGAGGAAGTTGTTGCCAGAGAGAGTGATTGGCGTTGGAATGGGCTGCCCAGGGAGGTGGTGGAGTCACCGTCCCTGGAGGCATTCAAAAGCCTGGCTGGGGCACTTAGTCTAGCTGATTGGCTAGGGCTGAGTGATAGGTTGGATTGGGTGATCTTGGAGATCTCTTCCAACTTGGTTGATTTTATGATTCTACATATACTTGTGACCTTTAATTTCCTTCTCTACTTTGCTGCATTTAAATTCTGTTAATTTGGTATGTTTACTTCCAGTTATACCTCACATTTTCACTTCTACCACTCTTTATTACAGTATTTTCTTATTATAAATATTTCTTTCTGAACATGTCTGCTCTGTTTAGAATGTATTCCTAATTAGTATTACTTTTAACAATAATTTTGAGGTGAGACCAAAGAAAAATCAATGGTAAAGCTGAAAAGCAAAACCAGGCTAACTTTACATTGATGTGTGTTGTGAAATGGTGGCAAGCAGATGCATGAGACTTCATGAGCCATCATCACTGGAAGGTGGCAAGGGTCAGGCTGGAGAAATACAGATAAAGCCAGGAATGCTGAAGTGGATACTGCGTAGGCCATCCTTCCTGAGCTGAACTGCCACTGGACATCTTTAAGTACTACTTAATGTTTAATATTAAAGAATAATGCTCAAGGACCTTACTCATAGAATCATATAATTAGAGAATGGTTTGGGTTGGAAGAAACTGTGTCTATTTTGAGCAGCTTTAGGATATACTTTGGATATTCTTTTGGGTTGCTGATACCTTTAACTTCATAAACAAGGTACAAGTTTTTACCAGCATGAGAGTAGATTTATTTGCTAAGATTTTGAAGAAGTACATAGCTTGTGATTTCCACCCCTGAAAATCTCCAACGAGCCTAGTCCCTTTCAAGGTAAGAAACAGAGGTAGTACCTGCATGTCTCATGGTCTGGTGAACTGCGAAAGGGACTTGGAGATGCAGGTGAACTTTTGAAGAGACTGCAGAGAGGACTTGGAGATTCAGGTGAACTTTTGAAGAGACTGCAGAGGGGACTTGGAGATGCAGGTGAACCTTTGAAGAGACTGCAAAGGGGACTTGGAGATGCAGGTGAACCTTTGAAGAGACTGCAAAGTGGACTTGGAGATGCAGGTGAACCTTTGAAGAGACTGCAAAGGGGACTTGGAGATGCAGGTGAACCTTTGAAGAGACTGCAAAGGGGACTTGGAGATGCAGGTGAACCTTTGGAGAGACTACAAGCAATGTGTGTCCACACAGTTAATGGTCTGCATGTGAAGGAAAGAAGATGCTTTTCTATGAGAGATCCTGTGAGAAGCAGCCAGATCAAGTGTTGAGTGCCAACAGTGACATTTTTTACTGTTAGTAAACATCTTTGGTAAAGGAGGACAAGGAGGTTAAAATGAAAAACCATCAAAAATGCAGACAGGAAATAGAAAGATATCATCTAGGTCTGCCCCTGAGATTAGAGATGAAGATAGCCAAGTGCAAACTGAATACTTGTCAGAGGGGAAAAAAGGGGGCTCCAATATGGTAGCTGAAGCAGTCCTATGCAGTACATGACAGTCACAACAGGAGATGCAAGTGGCAAAACCTGAGCTGCTGATAATAATGATTAAAAATAAGGGGAGACCTTGAATACATCCTCAATGTGCCAGTGTAGTCCTTTACCAGGGCTTCTAAGGATGCTGAAGTCCCCTCTAGAAGCTTTTTGACGTGTTAATTCTGTAACTGCAAGAGCTGGAAGCAGGACTAATGACGACTTAGTGTAATACATCTTTCATCAAGCTCTTGTAAAGTGAGGTGGCTGCAAAGCAACCACAGAAGGTTTACAGAATTGTTTTTGAAATCCACGCTGGCTTAGCAGCTAATGGAAATCTTTCCTTGATGGCTCTTTGGAAGAGCAGCTGGAAGAAAAATTAACAGTAAAAGAAATCCAATTTATTTTGTCATTAAGTTTTATGTTGACAGATGATTTCCAAATGCTGCAGTAGCCTTTATGTTTATAAATGTGAAATATGTATCTTTGACTCATAAACTAATCATTAAGGGCTTTTTTCTAATGCCTGCCTCAGAAACTTTCCTCATGGCTCTATCTACATCTAGCAGAAAATGCACAAACCTAATCTACTGTGGTTTAAATGTGGAAAACTGCTGAGGTTGACAAGATGTGACTTTGTATATCTTTATTAACTTGACATTGAAATCACTCTTTGATACAATGTCCAAGAGACTAAGCAATCTACTTTTAGTAGGTACTTGTTTTGGATGGTTCTTCACATCGTATTTGCTGCATTTCTAGGACATGTAGGCAATGTTTTTATTGGCTCAAGCACAGAACTGCTGGCAGATCCAGGAAAATCTCTAAAACTTTCCTTGTCCTAAACACTTTCCTTGTCCTAAACATAGAATCATAATCATAGAATCAACCAGGTTGGAAGAGACCTCCAAGCTCATCCAGTCTAATCTATCACCCAGCCCTGTCCAATCAACTAGACCATGGCACTAAGTCTTGAACACTTCTATGGACGGTGACTCCACCACCTCCCTGGGCAGCCCAAACCTATCACACAACAACAAATGACTTTGGAGTTTTGTTCACCTTGCACATTTTAGCAAAGCTATTTCAGGGAGTAAAAGTAACAGTCTTTTAGGGAAGTTTTATTGCTATTGTCTCTGTGGGTTCCTTTCATTTGGTGGGGCCTTTGTTTGCTATGAGCTGTAGCCATTTAGGTAAAGCATAGGCATCCGTGGGCTCCTTCACCTGGCTGAGCTTTGGCTCACTAAGAGTCTCTGTCATTCAGGTAAAGCAAACTGTGTGACTCCTGTGGAAAGAGCTTGCTTTCTACCGATGCCGACGGCCCTGGCAGACATGCTCTCCCAAGTCACTAGAAAGTGGGACTCTGAGTTTGGTCTATAACCACTTTTTTTTTTGGTTCTAAGACGGTTGCACCAACATTCTGGTTTGGTTTGGGGTTTTTATGGGTTAAGCACAGATAACTGCAAACCGCCAACGATTTTCATCCTGTTGTTGTGCTATAATAACAAATCTTCTTGGCATATGATATCTTTCTCTCTGACAGTGTTGCCCTGCTATCTTTTCTTTCCAGCTTTACTATGTGTTTTCCATCTCCTCTGCAGATAGTCATCCTAGAAGTTCTGTAATTAGGCTAACTTACTCCTTCAATATTCCTTTTCCCCTTCCTATTAACACTGAGATTGGGTTTTGCTGACATTCCTCCTGACTTCAGGAGCTGCTAGCAGGGGGAAATGTGTCCAGGTATTTGTTGCTTTTTCTCCTTTTCAAGGAAGAACTGCTGCTAGTAATGGCCTGAGAAATCTGGCACACCTGCTGTGGGGAGCTCAGGGGGCATTTATTCATGGCAGAGTTACTCTTGGAGAGTTCATATCTGGCTGGACACAGGGCAGATGTGTGCTCTGCATGTGTGTAATGGCTCAGTTGCATGCCAAGTGGTGTACAAGCCTGGTAATCTGTTGAACTGCTGATGCTGCACTTCCAAGGTGTTCTATGGTCTATGGAAAGCCTAGGCATAGGTGTCAACAAGTAGTACACAGGGCTGGGGAACCCAGCATTGCATGGCCTTGCAGGTTCTCTTGAATCCCAGATGACCATCCCATAGTGGATACCAGCTAGAGACTGGCATTCTTGTTTTGAGAGGAATGGTTTCTTTCAAAGTGAACATCCTGATATCACAGGCATACTTTGTGTACTCCACGTCCTTGAGACATTAGCTCAGACAGGAGCTCAAAATTTGGACCTGGTGTGCCTGTGGTTTCCCTGTGCAAAAGCCAAAAGTAATTTCATTAAATAGTCACAGACTTTGTCTTGTTACATCCTGCCAAAACACGGCTCCAGCATGATAAATCAGATCACAATAACCAGAGCACTCAAGATATAATCCATTTTGAAATAACAAATCTTTCAAAGTCAGTACTCAATTTCAGTACAGCTAACATGACCTTCTTTTTTTTCTTTCTTACCAGAATCAGGAGTGAGGTCCAAGAATTGTTTGAACAGCTAACTGTGCTCCCCACGCTGCTCCCTTTCTCACTGCTAAAGCGTAAAGATGCCTGCTCGGTGGGGCTGCTGCTCCCAAACAACCTGCGTCTCTGTGGAATGGGAAACACAATCCCTCACAGTGAGTAGGAAAGCCTCTGAGGCAGGCCTGTTTACCTCTCCTCTTCAAATACCCATAGTACACAGGAGGAGATCGACAAAGGCTGTGGAACTCACCCATGCTTCCTTCCTTATTTTTCCTGTTGCAGAGTTAGTGAGGTCTTCCTTATTTTTCCTGTCGCAGAGTTAGTGAGGTCTTCTGTCACATTTGCCAGCTGCAGCAGGTTTACCCTGGAGGAGCCAGTAATGGCCAAGGGAGCAAATGGCCTGGCCACATTTGCTTGGTTTTGCTGTGCCAATTGCCAAAGGCTTTCAATGAATAAGCAAGAATTTGGTCCACGTTACTTCTCAAAATGTCTTATCATCCTTTCCCACCAAGGTGAAACAGCACTGGGTCTAATGAAGGTCTCCTTCAGTTCTGATGTTGCTGATTTTTGCTGATGTTTTCTGATGTTGCAGTTGAAGAGGGACAGGGATCTGCTGGAGAAGGTCCAGCAGAGGGCTACGAGGATGGGTAGGGGACTGGAACACTGCCTGATGAGGAGAGGCTGAGGGACCTGGGGCTGTTTAGTCTGGAAAAGAGAAGATTGAGAGGGGATTTAATCAATGTTTATAAATATCTGAAGGCTGAGGGTCAGGAGTTGGGGGACAGGCTCTGCTCACTTGCTCCCTGGAATGGGACAAGGAGCAATGGATGGAAGCTACAGCACAGGAAGTTCCACCTGAACACAAGGGGGAACTTCTTGACTGTAAGGGTCACAGAGCGCTGGCATAGGCTCCCCAGAGAGGTTGTGGAGTTTCCTCCTCTGGAGATTTGCAAGGCCTATCTGGATGTGTTCCTGTGTGACCTGAGCTAGATTGTATGGTCCTGCTCTGGAAGGGGTTTGGACTCGATGATCTCTTTGGGTCCCTTCCAACTCTTGACATTCTGTGAGGCTGTGATTGTGTACAAAACGTGTCTGTTTGTGAGGGAACTGCTCATGTATTAGTAAAAGTAAATCCCAGTTACCCTCTTGCTAGTCTGCAGATTCTTTGGTGTTAGAAGCAGTGTTGTTCAGAAGCTGTCAGTGTGTAAGTTCTAACTGTCCCATCTTTGCACTTTGGGAAGATGATGTGTTATTATCAGAAGGGATGAAACAAAATACATTGTAGCATTAAGAAAGTAGAGGAGAACATGACAAATCAGATGTTTTATAAGTATTGCTATGCTTTCTGAAGGACAGCCAAGATACAATGGCTGCATGTTTGGACAATTTATGCTTGGAAGAACCTGAGATCAAAGTAGATTATAGCCCAGACACTCAGTCCTACTGATCTTTTTGTCCTTCAGTAGAAAAAAAGAAAGAAAAAAACCCAAAAGTCACTATATATGTATGTATTTTTTTAAACATTGGCCACAGGAAAAAAATCTGACTCATTTGTAAATTTTCACTTATTAAGCTGACAAAGCAATTTCCCCTTCCATAGTTTAATTACCTGCTTTGAATATTCAGTGCTTTGATGATTTCGACATAGCACACCTCTACTTATGACCTTGCTTTTCTGCTAGGAAAAAAAATGGTCCTTTCTTTACTTAGCATCTAGAACTTATAGAGCAGCTTGCCTTATGCTAATGTGTGTATTTATTCATCTTTTTAATGCAACCTTTATTTATTATAATCTATTTGAGATTCAGTCAACAAATAGCAAAGATACAGGCAATCTCCTACAATTTGCATGTTGCTTTTCTCTGCTTCCTAGAACCATATAATTGTTGGTGTGGGAAGGGACCTTCAAGACTATCCAGTTCCAACATCCCTGCGAGCCTCCACAACTTTTCTGGTCCACTTGTTTCAATGCCTCACCACCCTCATGAAGAAGAATTGCTTCCTAATGTGTAATTTAAATTTAGCTTCTTCCAGTTTGAAACCATCACCCCTTGACCTGTCACTTTGGAAAAAGTCTCTTTCCATCTCTTCTCTTGGCCTCCTTCAAATACTGAAAGACTTCAATAAGGTCACCCCAGAGCTTTCTCTTCTCCAGGCTGAACAATCCAAACTCTCACAGCCCATCTTCAAAAGAGAGGTGTTGATCACCCTCTTTTAATCATCTTTGTGACCCTCCTCTTAACCCACTCTAACAGTTCTATTTCCTTCTTGTGCTCGGAGCTCCAGAGCTGGACACAGTACTCCAAATGGAGTCTCACAACAGTGGAGTGCTGGGGGGCAGGGGGAGATCCCCTCCCTCAACCTGCTGCCCACACTTCAGTTGGCTTTGTGGTCTGCAGGCACACAATGCCAGCTCATGTGAAGCCTCTCCTGAACCAGCATTCCCAAGTGCTTCTCCTCAGGACTGCTCTCTATCCATTCTTGTCCAGCCTGCACTTGCAACTGGGATTGCCCTGATCCAGGTCTTGAACTTGACCTTGTTTAACTTCACCTCTCCATCCTGTCAAGGTCCTTCTGAATGACTTCCCTTCCCTGCAGCACGTCAGCCACACTAGACAGCTTGGTGCTGTCTGCAGACTTGCTGAGGGTGCCTCAACCCCGCCATCCATTCCCTGGAAGGATGTTAAACAGCTCTTCACTTTGCTTTCTGAATCTTTATTTCTTCACTCCAAGGAACACTTGCTCAAAGCCAAGTCTTCCTGAAATCCAACTCACCTTTCCTACCCCAACATGATTTTTTCAATCTAAATTTCAATTACAGTTTTTCCAGACTGAGTTTCTTGGGTTATCCATATTCTAGACCCAACTGTAAGAAACAAAATGAGCATTTTCTCTATAAACCAGAGGTATATTAATTGACATCTATGGCAACCAGTCTTCTGTTTACAAAAACACCACAGCAGAGCAGTAAATTACAACAAAACCTTGTAATGACCTCCACTTTCATGTTTATTTTATTGTCAGAATTTGCAAGTCAATAACTGTAGAGCATACATTTTATCAGAGGAGAGAGGCATACCAGGCTTTCAGCTACCTCTCTCTCTCTCTCTTAGGACTATAAACAGCTGAAAGCTGTCTCAGTGAGGTAGGCACTTGTAAAGAAGGATTTAGTTAAGTAGTACTTAAAGGTTAATGAATTTTACCCAGAGACTGAGTAATCTTTTGGACTAGCAGTGTATGATGTACTTAGCTCAGTAAGTTGCTGCACGGTTGCATTATCAGGATGCCTGCATTACAGCTGCCTAAATATCTTTATCCCTCTCTGCTTCTTCCCTCTTATACTTCCACCAAAACCACCTAATTATAGGCAGAAAATATGTATTAAAACGACCTTTACATTTTATTTTGCAACTAAAGTGCACTGAAGTTAATGCGAATATTTCCATTTACTTTCGAGGACTTTGCATCTTGCCCTAGAGATGGTTTTTAGAATGCTCTTGTGCCTCGTGGTTTCTTCTACTGAAATGATTGCCTGACTCTGAAACTCTAGGTCAGGACACTTTAGAGGAAGAGGGGAAAAAAATAGAGGAAAAAAAAGAAACATCTTAAATGTCCCAAATGTTATCAAAAATCACACTGGAGCCTCATAATAATGGGATAGATTCAAATGGTGTTTCTCTGACTGTCCACAGTTAATCTCTTGAGAGCATGGTAACTTCAGCCAAAGGCCTGGCTCCTCAAGTACATTTCACACTCTTCTGAGAGTTTACAGAACACAAAAATTCAGTTCCATGATAAATGCTATCAAAAGTGTCTTCATAGCTTTCTAGTGTGGTGCCTGCTGTTGTATGTAATGTATGCTCATTTGAACAGGAGACATCAAATCCAGATGCAGGTGTTTGGATTTGCTTTAGTGTAGCAGAGACCAACCTCTCACACTTACATCAACAGAAGTTGAAAACAACCTGAGTTGGTGTTGCAGAAAAATTTGTCACTAATGGAAGCAGGAAGTGTATGGATGTAAATAGAGATGGACTTCTCCAAAGAAAACAAACAATGAAAAAAGGAACCAGAGAAAGAAAAAAAATCCTTTGAGCAACAGCAACTAAGCCATTCAAATTGCATCTCACAGAATCACAGAAAGTCTTAGACTGGAAAAGACCTTCAAGATAATCATTGAGTCCAACCATTAGTTTCACATTGACAAGTCCCTGACTAAACCAAATCCCTCAGTACAACATCTAATCACTATGAATCGCTATGGTTGGAAAGGACCACCAGGAGCATCCAGTCCAACCTTCATCCCAGCATCCTTCATCACTAGACCACAGCCTCAAGCACCACAGCCACTCTCCTTTTAAACACCTCCAGGGATGGCGACTCCACCGCCTCCCTGGGCAGCCTGTTCCAGTGCCTGACCACCTGCTCAGTAAAGAACTTCTTCCCAACATCCAACCTAAACCTCCCCTGATGCAACTTGAGGCCATTTCCTCTTGTCCTATCATTAGTAATTTGGGAGAAGAGACCAGCTCCAGCCTCACTACAACCTCCTTGGGCAATAAGGTCCTCTCTCAGTCTCCTCTTCTCCAGACTAAACAACCCCAGCTCCTTCAGGCACTCCTCATAGGCCGTGTTTGCCAGACCTCTCCCCAGCCTCATCACCCTTTTCTGCACCCATTCCAGCACCTCAATGTCCCTCCTATACTGCGGTGACCCAAACTGGACACAGTACTTGAGGTGTAGTCTCATGAGTGCCGAGTCCAGGGGCATGAGCACCTCCCTACTGCTGCAACTCTCACCAAGGACGGCTGAGAGGACAGAACGTGCACTTTGGCAAAAATAACTTTTAATAATACAAACACAGTAACTATGTAACTGCTGTGCTAAAACCATACTCCTCTGCAGATGGTAGTAAGAAAGTCTCCATAACACGTTCCTGCAGTCAACAGCAAACACACAGAAGGCTAAAGCCTCCAACACCAAGCACTGGCCACACAGATGGCATCACCCGCTTCTTTCCAGCTCAGCTTCAAGAGATAAAATAATTGGTCATAAATGTTGCTAAAGATTCACAGTAAAACTTTAATGGAATAAATGTAAGGTTACTACACACAGGAGCAACTCAGCAAGTATGTGTGGATGAAAATGTGTACAGTAATCAGCAAGCACAGCTGGGTTACTGGAGCAGAAAACAACTAATAAAAGCTTTAATCTTTCTTCTGAGCTCTACCGGGAAGGCAAAATCAGAAAAGGATCTTTACTTCTCTAGTGTGTGTAGTCTGCTTGAAAAGTAACATTCTGCACAGATCAACCCAAACCTTTAAACATTAACCAACCTGTGATGAGAAGCAATCTTTATAGAATCAGAGGCACAGAATTCCAGGTTGGAAGGGACCCCCAGATCACCTTTCCTGGCAAAAGCATGGTCTAGACAAGTGTCAGAAACTGAGATAAACAGTATGTCCCAACATCTCAGAAAAAAACTTGGTTTGAGATAAATTTCTGAGAAATGCTAAGTGAGCATCCTGTTTGTACTCACTGTCCCCAAAATCCCCTCCTGCATGAGCTCAGACCCCCCACAAGCTCCCCAATATGCAACTGGGCAAGAAACCATCCATGGAATGCAGAGTGAGCTTGTGCATGCTACCATGGGACCATCTGCCTGACTGCTCAGCTTGCATGGACTGAAAGACCACCATTCTGGATCACCACCCCTGGAACTGAGCTCTTGTAACCTATCACACATAGGAGGTGAAAGCTTCCTGTCGTGACAGGTGTTGCTGATTCTGACTCAACCGCACTCTAGCAGCTCCTGATATATCGACAGCAGCAATCATTTCGCATAAACCAGACAGACAAGGAGAGCTCAACCCTGGAAGTCCCCTACCACACCCAGCATGCCCAACACCATTGGACAGTGGGCCTGGCTAAGCACATCACTCCTGGAAAGTGCTAAGTGATTCTTAGAAAAACCTGCATGAGGCAGCCAGGGAAAAGAAGAGAAGCTCTGCTCTGCAAACCAGAGCATTCCGCACCCACTCTCTTCAGACGGACATTCAGGACACCAAATGACTCCGGGGTGACCTCTCTTTTCTCTGCGTGGGGCTATTTCTTTCTCTTTCCTCCCCCACCTCTCTTCCTCTTTCCCTCTCCTCATGGAAGTCACATGAATGCATTAAAGCTAGCCTATGCATTTGACACTGTTTGTGAATCCAAACCTCCCACACCCAGGATTCCTCCAGACTGGGACAACAAGCTGGCCCAGCAATGTGTTCAGCTGACTCTTAGAGTGTTCAACGTTGGAGACTCCACCACTTACCTTGAGAGATGATTCCAAGGGCTTAAAGTCCCTTTCTGCATAAATTAAAATATCTTTAATTAGCTGAAATACCTATGGATATAACAGAAGCTTACTGTTAGGGTACCCAAAGCTCAAAACTCAGTAGTGTTACCAGAATCACTGGCTTTCAGAAGACAAGATAAATTGTGCATGGCTCATGAGCTCAGTGTATGACTCCAATCAGATTCTGGTTTTGTTTTCTTTCAAGAAACATTCCTTCTGTTTGATACAAAAGAGAAAATGAAGTCCTGTGGATCCTCATGCTGGCTTTTCATTTCCAGTACTTTATGTTTATTAATCACCAGGAGTAAGCATCACGAGTATTCAGACCCATTCTGCACCTGTGCTGTTCTCCAGCTGTCAGTACTCCTCTTAACCCCATTCCAGTAAACACACTCGAGGCCAAGACTGGAAACAGGAGAGAATTGCAGAACTTTAGAGAGTGGAAGAGACCTCCAGAGATCATTGGGTCCTCCCCACAGCCAAAGCAGGATCACCTAGGGTAGTCTGCACAGCAGCGCACCCAAGTGGGTTTGGAAAGTCTACACAGAAGAAGGCTGCACAATCCCTCTGGGCAGCCTGTTGTAGTGCTCTGGCACCCTCACTGTAAAGAAGGTTCTCCTCATGTTGAGGGGAAACTTTCTCTGTTCCAGTTCATATCCATTGCTCCTTGTCTTATTGCTGTGCACCACCAAAAAAAGATTAGCCCCCTCCAATTGACACCCACCCTCAGATATTTATACATTGATGAGACCCCCTCTCAGCCTTTCCCAAACTAAAGAGCCCCAGGGTTCTTACTATCTCTTCATAGGAAGATGCTCAAGAGCCCTAGTCATCCTTGTGGCTCTCCATTGGACTCTCTCCAGCAGTCCCCTGAACTGGGGAGCCCAAAACTGGACACAGTATTTCAGGCATGGTCTCAGAAGGGCAGAGCAGATGGGAAGAACCCCTCTAGAGCTGCTGGCTACATTTTTCTTGATAGACCCCAGGATGCCATTGGCCCTTCTGGCCACAAAGGCACATTGCTGGCCCACACACAACTTGCCAAAAGACCTCCCACTTCATGTATACTTACATATAATTTGTATGAGATTTTCATTTTTCTTAGGTTTTCTCTTTATTTCCCCATTTGTCCTCTTAGGTGTGACTTCTTCAGCCAACATAATGAAACAGTCAAGATACCTGGTTACTAGTCCAAGTAGAAATGACAAAGGATTGGTCACAAAAAGAGATTTCAACACAAACATTACAGTTCAGTTTTCACTTTTGTTATTATTTTTTACTGAACTTCTTCCCCATCTCCTTTCCTCTCCACTTCCTATTTTCTATCCATCTTTCTCCTTTCCTCGCCATCTCCTTCCCCCCCCCAATTCTCTTTTCATCTCCTTGCTTTCAGCACCATCTCCTCTTTTCCACTATAACTGCCTCTTTTCCACCCTGCACCGAATTTTTCCCTTTTATCCTCCAAACCAGAGCACCTGGGTTCTGCTGGAGTCTCCTCCCACCCCAGGTGTGACCACTTAAGTCCTCCCTGCCCACTCCCCATTTCAATCTGGTTTCTGTTGGAGTCTCCTCCCACCCCAGGTGTGACCACTTAAGTCCTCCCTGCCCACTCCCCTTTTTAATCTGGTTTCTGTTGGAGTCTCCTCCCACCCCAGGTGTGACCACTTTGCCCTCCCTGCCCACTCCCCTTTATAAGTGGCCCCAGGAAAGGCAAGCCCTAAACTTGCCCATTTGGGCAGAGGGATCCTTCTCCGATCATCACGGGTGAGTACCCTGTGGTGCACCACTGGGTGAATGGTGGAGGGGATTCAAAGGCCGGGGGGCCTGGTGGCCCCCCGGTTAGGTAGGAGAGAGAATTGATCATTGCTCTAACGTCACCTCACAGGCACTGGCTGGGGCTTCTCACTTAGGCTGAGTTCTTCTATGTTTAACAGCTTCTTTTATTAGCGATTTGTAACGAGGTGCGCTCTGGGGATCGAGCTGGACCCTGGTTCTGCAGCCGACCCAGGACACCCTACCCGCCCGCCGGCCTCGGGCCCTGAGGGAAGACGGGAGAGGGAAAGGGCTACCTAACGCCTTCTCGAAACAGCTTAGCCCCACCGACAGGCCGGCGCCGCTCCATCCGCGCTCCCTCCCCCACGCCTGCACATCAGCGGCAGCCAACTGGTACTAGGCAGTCCCACTTCTCATGGGAGCGACGGGACTGCGGAAAAGACCTCTCTTCATGTACCGGAGCGCTACCGAGCCCGCTCGTCCGCCGCCAGCAGACATCGCAATCCAGCGGGCCCGGGCCTTCGGCGACTGCTCGTCCGCCAGCACCGCGCCCCTGCCTGCCGGTGCCGCTGCCCTGCAGAGCCGGCACGGGGCGACCTCGCCGTAAAGTAAGGAAGCGAGGGCTGGGGCGGGCGGGCAGGGACGGGAGTGGCGGTACCGGTGGTCGTGGCGGTGTTGCGCCCCTGTTTGAATCTGCGTCTGCCTGGGCTCCCCAGTGCGGTACCCATGGCAGTGCCTCTGCCTGTCCTCTTTCCAAGAAAGACATTGAGAGGTTGCAGCGCGTCCAGCGAAGGGCGACAACACTGGTGAAGGAGAGCAGCAGCTGAGGGAATGGGTACTTTAGTCTGGAAGAGTGGAAGCTAGTAAAGGATTAAAAAACTGCCTACTCTTTGCAGTGCTGGCATTCCTACACAACAGGAAAAAGCACTGAGGAGGTGCCTGGCTTGTGAGCTGAGCAGGGACAGGTGTGCACTTTGAGGTGCTGATGAACAGAATCATAGACACATCCAGGTTGGCAAAGCCCCTCAGGATCACCAAGTCCAACCTATACCCCTACTCTGCAAGGTTCACTTCAAACCCTGAGCACCGTGTCCAAGTGACTCTTAAACATATCCAGGGTTGGTGTCCAGAGATGGACAGTCCAGAACCTCTCTGGGCAGTCTGGTCCAGTGCTCTGCAACCTTCAAAGTGAAGACTTTTTTTTCCCCCTCATGTTTACATGGAACCTCTCACATTCCAGTTCGTGTCCACTCTGTTTCCTGTTACTGGCCACCACTCCCAGCCATATTCCTGCCCCTGCCAAGGGCACAGAGCCCATCCTGGGATGCTCATGAGGCAGTGGCTTCTGGGGCACCCATAGGCTCCATGGTCAGAGGCCAGAGCAACTCTGCTGTGAGTGCAGGCTGAGGCAGCTGGAGAGAAGGCTCCAGGGAGACCTCAGAGCTGCTGCCAGTGCCCAAAGAGGCTGCAGCAGAGCTGGGGAGGGGCTTCTGGCAAGGGCTGGCAGTGCCAGGAGGAGGGAGAACTATGCACAGCCTTATGCACTCTTGTGCAGTTATGAGATCTATCCCTTCCCACACACAGTTCATGAAAGCAGGACTTGCATTTGGATAGCATCCAGCAAATACAATTGCTGGGTCTGTAGTTTAGGAATGGGGGATACCTGCCTGAACNCCTCATTAGATTTTTTTTTCTCTAGGCCCTTCCCCAGCTTTGTTGCCATCCTCTGGACCTGCTCCAGCACCTCCACATCTGTCTTGTTTTTCAGTGCCCAAAACTGAACACAATACTTGAGGTGTGGCCTCACTAAAGCCGAGCCCAAGGGACAATCACCTCCCTGCTCCTGCTGCCCACAGCATTTTTAATACAAGCCAGGATGCTATTGGCCTTCTTGGCTGCCTGAGCACACTGCTGCCTCATATTCAGCTGCCTGCCTGTTGCAACCCCCAGATCCCGTTCTGCCACACTGCCCCAGGCCTGTAGCACTGCTTGTGATTGTTGTGACTCAAGTCCAGGACCTGGCATTTGGCTTTGATGAAACTCCTTCCATTAATGTTGGTCCATTGATCTAGCCTATCCAAGTCTCTCTGGAGAGCCTCTCTACACTCATTCAAATCAACACTGCCACCTAATTTGATGTCATCTGTGGACTCACTGCTGACACTGTCTATGCCTGAATTTGCTTGTTATGTTCCAGTCCCTTCATCGTCTTAGTGGCTCTCCGCAGGACTCCAGTAGTTCCTTGTCCTTGAACTGGGGAGCCTAGAACTTGATGCTGTGTTCTGGATGAGGTTTCACCAAGGCAGAAGGAGCAGGGTAGAAGAATCTCCCTTGGCTTGCTTGCCACACTGTTCTTAATGTCCCCCATGATGCCACCAGCCTTTGTTGTTGTTCCTTTCCACAGAGTGTCTGGCGTAGGAGTGGGAGATGGCTTTCCTGTCACTGCAGTCATGGCTTTCATCTAGTTCTGCAGGAATTGACACAAAGTAAGTGTTTTCATCTGATTTACTACTAGGCAGTGGTAGTGAAACATTTGCTAGCAACCTCTGTCTCTGTGAACTTTCATCAACCGTGAAACCATGCAGACCTTGCAATGTATTTGTCCATCTGCTAACAGCAGTTGATATAGAGCTCTGTTTCCAGCGTGGGAGCAAAGGTTGTTGATGGTCTTTCTGTGATATTCTCATATTAATCTCTGCAGGAAACACAGCAAAGGTTAGATTTAAAACAGTAACATCTTTGAAAGCATATTTCCTGGTCACAAGTTGTGCCAGTGTCGCTGAGCAAATGGTGGGGTGTACACAGCAGAATACACTCTGCACAGGTTAGCAAAAAGTGGGAGGTTAAAACGAAATTCATGTCCATTAGTCACTACAACTACCCTGCTAGATTTCTTACTGCTTCATTATATTGCATGAGAGTGGTTTGTCTTGGAATCTTTAATGTGCAGAGTGCCTTTTGGAGTTCAGGCACTCTGTCTACCTGCCCTGTGAGAATTGGTATTTACTGATGCCCATGACCTTGTCAGGATTTATGATGCTGGTACAGGCAGCTGGCCTGTAGCAATAATTCCCTCCAGACAAAGCAGAGGAGTTCAAGCTTTGAGGTGACAGATAGGGCCATGGTGACTTCTGCAGGAATGAGGAGTGGCACTGGTCTCTACTCACTGCAATCACTTTTGTTGTAAATGATGTAATTCAGAGCTGCATATTGTCAGTGTTATATTCCCTGAATTACTGCTCCGCTTAAGTGACAGTACATCAATCCACTGCAGACGTGTACATCTTAGTCCTCTCTTGGACAGCTGCCACTGCTAAGCTGAATAGCAAAGGTTTTTTCCTGGGGATCAGGAAACCTTGGTGGAAATCTTACAACTTGTTTCAGACAAAAAAAAAAAAAGGAAAGTTTCATAGAATGGCTTAGGTTGGAAGGGACCTTAGAGGTCAACTACCCCGACCTCCCCACCATAGGCAGCGGTGCCTCTCAACTAGACTTGCCTGCTCAGGGCCAACCTGGCCTCAAACACCCCCAGGGTGTCCCCATCATAAGAAGGACACAGCTGTGAGAGAAAGTCCAGAGAAGACCACAAGGATGATCTAAAGGCTGGAGCCTTTAGGAGGCTAGGTTGAGGGAGCTGGGTTTGTTCAACCTAGAGAAGACTTTGGGGATGCCTTAGAGCTGCCTTCCAATACCTGAAGGGATCCTACAGAAAGGCTTCAGAGGGACTTTTCAGAAGAATGTCTGGTGATAGGACAAGGGGAATGGTTCTAAGCTGAGGGAGAGTAGGTTTAAACTGGATCTTGGGAAGAAGTTCTTCAGTACGAGGATGGTGAGACTCTGGAGTAGGCTGCCCAGGGAGGTTGTGGATGCCCCCTCCCTGGGGGTGTTCAGAGCTGAGGTGGACTTTCTGGATGGAAAGTGTTTTCTCCATTTAATGCTGAAAGTACAAATGAATTTCCTGAGTTCTTTTCTATGTCCTTCTTCATCTTGCATCTTGTGCCAGCTAGCCAAAATAAAACCATCCGAAAATCATACGTAACTAAAATCCAGAATTCACTGGGCTTTTCCTGTTCTTCCAGGTACAGACTGTAGTCTGTGGTTTACCACAGCCTCTGGAAATTGCCACAGGAAATAAAATTTCCTTACTTTGAATGTTTATGAACATATATGAGAGCAATCCTGGTGAACTCAGTCTGAACTAACCTCATCCCATTCCAACATATCTGCAGGAGTAAGCACTGATACAATGAAGAACACTAGCTTTAGTCCCTTTCTATTTTCAAAGCTCCTAACCAGCAACCCACACCAGTATGCTGTGAACATTAAGCACATGTTTCAATCCCTCCACAGCCATATAAGCATTTAAGAATGTGCTTTGTATACGTGCTGCTTAAATCAGGCTGACAACAATGTGACTTAAGCACATGAACTGCTTTGCTGGAAGGGGATGGGATAACTAATGTATTCAATACTAGAAATGGGCTGCATATGGAGTGAAGACAATGTGATACCATCACAGAGATTTTCATCTGCCTAGGCTCCACCTTCTGTTTCCATTTCTTTGCAGCTGTTACCAGTTTGGTTCCAGTTCACCTCAGCATCTAGGCAACCAACTTGCCATAAAACAGATGTAGAAAGAACACAAGTTACATTCCCTTCTGTGTTAGCCCAAAAGCAGAGTTATGGTGAACCCAGATCTTAACTGGGTCCCAAAATTTGGGTCCTGAAAGAAGAACTCCATAGAAATGTATTATACAATTACTTTGATTGGATGGGACCTTAGAGATCATTTACTCCAAGCTCCCTGCCATGGGCAGGGACACCTCTTAACTGGACTCAGCTGCTCAAGGCCTCATCCAACCTGCCCTTGAGCACCTCCAGGGAGGAGGCATCCACAATCTCCCTGGGCAGCTTGTTCCAGAGTCTCACCACGAAAGGGTTGTTGCGCACACAAAGGTTACAACAGCGGCAACTGAACAATAGGAACAGGTCATATAGTCCTCCTAATCACTAGGTCCTTTCAAACACAACAGTTCTTTCAAGCATTAGACTTCTTGCTACTGTTTAAGCAAATGTAGTTGCCTAGAAATTAGATGTCAAGTCCACATCTTAAAATAACTAAGTATGAGTGACTCTGAAATGAAAGGCTTCATGATAGGCGAGGAAAACCCGTGAAGCCTGAGTGGGGGTGTGTTGGGGAAACATAAGTGAGTAAGAGATAAGTTATTTAAAAGTAGAGCTGGAGTTGCAGGGTGATTTCATTCAGTACGAGACATTGTGAAGTTACTAGCAAGTTATTTCATAAAAGGTCCAGAGTTTTTAAGGAGAAAGCAAGGACTGTGATGGAATTATAAATTTTACTGAAGAATTGGTGAATAATTCAGTGAGATACTTAAAGCTCTTCATCATTTGATTACAGTTGTTAAGCAGCAAAGGGCAGATAAACTTGAATACAATAAAAAGGTGCTGTTTGTAAGCAGTGTCTCCACCAAGAAATTGCCCCATTGATGTGAAAAAGCTTACCACCTCTCCAGAATGGTTTTTTATGTGCTGTGACTAAGATAAAGTGCTTTTCAGTGTTCAGCTCTCCTAGATTGTTCTCCCTAGCCATTTTCTCAGCAGGAAGAGGTTCTTTGGTCTAGGGGAGCAAAAAATAGAAACAGTGTCTAGAAACTGGAGCCAGACAAGTCCAAGAGGGAGGGAAAAACAAACAACCCATTTTTAATAGCTAGATGGGCCAAATCAATGGAAAAAGCAGGGAAAAAACACATTGAGGACCTCTCTCTGGAGTTTATGCTTTCTAATAAAGGGCATCATGGTCTTTCTGTACACTTTGCAGACTGATAGGTGTGAGCTCTGTACTCTGCTGAGGGTTTGTGCACATGTTTTGTTTAAAGCAGCTGGGACTGCTCAGAGTGCACCAAGTTAAATGCATACACAAGTCTTTTCAGGATCCAAGCCCTGAGAGGACTCCTGATGTCTTACAACCTTCAAGCTTGAGTGCTCTCCACCTTGCAGAAGTCCAGTGGGAGTTACACACTTCTCTAAGCATTGCACATGGACTTTTCCCATAGATGCCTGCTCCTTGGCTTTCTCTGATGAAATGTACTGCTAAGTTCAGATAGAGAAATTTCAGTGTTGCCATGGCTGGGAAGACTTCAGACTGCTTACCATCTGCTGCTATGGTACTGATAGCTTTATAGTAATACTAAAAGTTTTTAGAAGTGGCAAAATATTTATAATGGCAAGATGATGTGAGAGGGGTTGGGTTCTACCAGGCAGAGAAATGCAGAAGTGAAGTGATTGGCTTTGCTACAAAAGCTCAGTGTTTCAGTGTGTTATCAGGAGTTGATGCTTCTCAGTGCATTTTGAGATCCTGTTTTGCCATGCTTAAGTAAGCTGCAATTTCATTAGACTCTAAGGATGCCTATGTCAAGGGAAATTAAAGATCATCTGTCTCACTGCTTCCAGTATTGTCCTTTGGCTCTTTCGTTGATGTAGTTGGTTGTTTACTTCTAGATAAAATTCTTCATCCTTTTCTTGAGCCAATAACCAGAACTGGTGCTTAGTAACACAGATTAGTGGTAGTGGTGGGACTGTGAGCTCTAGCTGAGCAGCTGGACTTGATCTCAAAGGTGGCTATCAAATTCAAAAGTAATATGGTTTTGTGGTTCTGAGTTCCTCAACATCCTGTCAGCACTTGGGCCTTGGGTCACTTTGGCACTGCACTTTTTGCACTACCATAGACCTACACACTCTGGATCCCAGCCCTACAGGCTTCTCCCATTTTCAAAAGGACTCTTAAATTCCTTTCTGTGGAAAAGCACCATTTGTTTTGTACATACACAGAGCAATGGGACCTTGACAACCTGGATGGGTGGGCAGAGGCCAATGGGATGAGATTGAACAAGGCCAAGTGCAGGGTCCTACATTTTGACCATAATAACCCCAAGCAGCACTGCAGGCTGGGGACAGAGTGGCTGGAGAGCAGCCAGGCAGAAAGGGACCTGGGGGTACTGGTAGAAAGTAGCCGAACATGAGCCAGCAGTGTGCCCAGGTGGCCAAGAGAGCCAATGGCATCCTGGCCTGGATCAGGAGCAGTGTGGCCAGCAGGACAAGGGAGGTTCTTCTGCCCCTGTACTCAGCACTGGTCAGGCCACNAGGTGGTGGAGTCGCTGTCCCTGGAGGTGTTCAAGAAAAGCCTGGATGAGGCACTTAGTGCCATGGTCTGGTTGATTGTCTAGGGCTGGGTGCTAGGTTGGCCTGGATGATCTTGGAGGTCTTTTCCAACCTGGTTGATTCTATGATTCTATGAAATGCACAGAAAACTATTACTTAGGCTGGGGAGGGGAGCAAGATCATCTAGGAGATCTAATCACAAAAGTCTAGCTGTGCCTCTGTACTGACTTGACAGAGAAAACTGTGACTCTGAGTCTCAAAACTGTGACTCTGAGTCTGAGCATTGTTTTTGTCTGTGAATGGCTACAATTCTGACAAAGCAAGTGCCTCTACCCTCTCTGGTGACAGGTCCACACTGCTTACAAACTGTTCAAAAATAAAATGCTGTCAGCAATTGAATCCTTCTCCAGATTTTAATCATTTGCTTTTCAAATGATTAGGGGGTTGTGCTATAGATCTAAAGATCCCATCCCTGAAGCTGACTCATACAGAGAGTAAATACAGCCCTACAAGCTATATTTCTGAGATTTTTAATTAAGAGGAAAAAAAAAGAAAAGAGGAAATGTCTTCCAAAAGCAAGTGTTAGGCTCATTAAATCACATTCTTAAAAGTTAGGCTATAGCCTATGCTAATCCAATTAATGCCCTTGACATTAATTACTGAGTCATGTGATTACCTTTTGTTCCCCCTCCCTCCCCGGGAACCAGTCCATAACTGTACAGGATAAATAAGTTGCAGGGAGAGTTGTGGCTAGCCCAACAAGTATCTGCTAAGCACAACTTATCTTCCTCTGCAGAAGTGTTCTGAAGATTGATTTTTTTTTCCAATATGTAGAAAGTACTAAAATGTTGGAAAAGCAAACACTGAAGGACTTAATTATGTTGTCCTTGGGTCAGGATGCAAATGATACATGCAAAGATGTATAAAGCCTCTCACTGAGGAATGTTGATAAACAGAAATAGTGACTCTCTGTTAAGAAAGTGAATGTTATATCACACATACTGAATGATCCAAAATTGACAGACTGCTTAATGATCCATAAATACAGGTGTCCTGGGTTAGGGGGGATCCCTCCCCATGCAGAGTAAACTCACTACAAGGCAGATTTTTGGAAAGTCAGGGAAAATTGTATTTCTTATGGTTTAAACTAAATAAAACAGTATAAGGAGAATAAATTACTACAGAAATGTGATTACCTTAAGGAAGATGGGGAAGGGGTCAAGTGGTGGCAAAGCAGCAAAAGCAGCAGCAGCGAAACAGCGGCAGGGGAAGATGGAATGGGTTGCCCACGGAGTTGGTTGAGGCCCCATCCCTGGAGGTATTTAAGGCCAGGCTGGATGAGGCTCTGGCCAGCCTGATCTAGGGTGGGGGATCTAGCCTGATCTCCTGTCAGGGGGATTGGAACTAGATGATCCTTGTGGTCCCTTGCAACCCTGACTGATTCTGATTCTATAGCAGAGGGCACATCAGAAGCAGCAAGGGGAAGGTATGAGCTGTGCTTCCAGACATAAAGCTCTTGATGCTCCAATGAAATTATATTAACTTACCCATTGTTGCCATTATATGGCCTATCCCTACAATGTTCACCTCTCCACTCAAAGCTTCCACTTCTAAGTTTCTCTGTTCCAATTTTTTTTTTATGTCTGATCTAGAAATCCAGCTCAAGTGACCACAATAGGGGAGAGGGGAGAATACTGCTCAGGCTTTGCAACCTTAAAACTGAATCAACTTCTACGTTTTGTTGTTCTTTGTGGCACTTAACTTTTGCAACCTTAAAATTAGATCAACTTCTATGCTTTGTTGTTCTTTGTGGCACTTAACTTGTGCAACCTTAAATCAACTTCTATGTTTTGTTGTTCTTTTTTCCACATAATGTATATGGATATGGGATTCATACCATACAGAATTGTTTCACAATTCAAAATCACTGATGTGGTTGTGATGTTGTTTAAAATAGTATTAGAACTAAAACAACAGCAGAAATAAATATCAGCCTAGGAAGGTAGTTATATAAAGCAGGCCAGAATTGTAACGAGTAATGTAACTACTGTTGGTCAGATAAGACATATCTCTGGAGGCAAATTAATTGATGTCCTTGACAACTGAATATGGAAAGTCCTTCCCACCTTCCCTCCCTATATTGCTTTCTCACTTTTAGCAGCAGCTATGTAAGAACTGACTTCTAGTTTGGTTTTTCAGCAGACTTTAGCCACTGCTCATGCATTGCTGTTCTTGTGGTACCACTGACTCCACAGAATTCACCATTTAAAAAAGAGCCTGCCCTAGAGGCTGCCTTCTCATGACCTCATATTTTTAAACTTAGTGCTTAATAGCTCTCAAAATCCTCTGCTTCCTTTTCTTCTCAAAGCTGGAAATTTCAGCTACCAAACTGCAGTAGCCCTTGGAGTGCAGTGTGATTCACCTGCCAGTCCATCAATATAATGATATGCCACTACAACCCACTCATTAATGCAGCAGTGGTGGAAAATCCAGAGGCAACTATTATATATTGCTTTTAATGTTAAAGGTCTGAACGAAACACTGACAAATGTGACATTAGAATAGGGCACCTGGTAGGAAAAGCTGGATGAGTGCAGAAACAGGCTTGGCATCATTAAAGATGTTTTCTCTGTTAGCAGTACTCTTCTCTCATATTACTTGAAAACAGTATATCTCAGCTCAAATTAAAAGCAAAGTATGTTGCTCTGCTATATGCAAGCTACTCTTCATTTTAATCCCAGTCTCTAGTGAGGCAAGTCTGTTAATAAAAATCAGGAGAAAAGGATTAAGTGCAGCTGAAAGATTTTCATACATTAATGGGAACCCCTGGTGGTCTGGTTCACGTCACTTGCACAGCAAAACCTGGATCAGGGGCTCAGGATCATGTCCTGACACTGCAGTAAGATTCCAGTTCAGCAGGTGGATCAGAAAGGCTCTGCTCCCCTGCTTCCTCTCCCTCTTAATTGTGCTCACAACTCTATGCCAGGGATCTGATATGATTATCAGTTCCTCACAATACCTACTGCAAAATATGAATGTGTATCATGGAACTGAAGTTTTTGGGTGAAGTGGACTTCAGAATTAAGATGCAACATCAGGACACAGTGGAGAAATCCAATTTGGGAAGAACGAGATCTGGAATGAAAAATACAGTGGCTAATTTCTTTGCTACAGTTGTTACAGGAGATACAAAGTTTTCCATGTGTATTAAATATTCATTCTGACATAAGAGATTTAAAATTGGTGCTTTGTTGATTATTGCCTGAATTGAAGTTATCCCACAATGATGTCACATGGAATCTGCCCCTGATGATAGCAATACTTTATTTTCAGTTTCGTAGCAGTGATGAAAAACATGTTGGAGCAGGTGCAGAGGAGGCCATCATAAAATGATCTGAAGGCTGGAGTACCTGGTTGAGATTGTTGGAGTTGTTTAGCCTGGAAAAGAGAATGCTCCAGAGAGGTCTTACTATGGCCTTCCAGTACTTAAAGGGGACCTATCAGAAAGATGGTGCCAATCTTTTTAGTGGGACCTTTTGTAATGGAGAAGGGCTGATGGTTTTAAACTAAAGAAGGTAGGTTTAAACTAGGTATAAGGAAGACACTGCACAATGAGTGTGGTGAAACACCAGAACAGATGCCCAGAGTGGCAGTAGATGCTCCATCCCTGGAAATATTCCAGATCAGGTTGGATGGGGCTCTGAGCAACCCAATGTAGGTAAAGATCACAGAATCACACACTTAACCAGGTTGGAAAAGACCTCTAGGATCATCGAGTCCAAACTATCACCTAACCCTTCTAATTAACTAAATCATGGCACTAAATGCCCCATCCAATGTCCTTTTAAACACCTCCAGGGATGGTGACTCCAGCACCTCCCTTGGCAGCCCATTCCAAAGCCAATCACTCTTGCTGTGAAGAACTTATTTCTAACATCCAGCCTAAATCTGCCCTGGCACAGCTTGAGGCTGTGTCCTCTTGTTCTGTCACTGGGTGCCTGGGAGAAGAGACCAACCCCACCTGGCTACAGCCTCCCTTCAGGTAGTTGTAGACAGCAATGAGGTCTGCCCTGAGCCTCCTTTTCTCCAGGCTGCACACCCCCAGCTCCCTTAGCCTCTCCTCACAGGGCTCCAGGCCCCTTACCAGCTTCATCGCTCTTCTCTGGACACATTCCAGTATCTCAACATCTCTCTTGAATTGAGGAGCCCAGAACTGGACTCAACACTCAAGGTGTGGCCTGACTAGTGCTGAGTACAGGGGCAGAATAACCTCCCTTCTCCTGCCACACTGTTCCTGATCCAGGCCAGGATGCTATTGGCTCTCTTGGCCACCGGGGCACACTCCTGGCTCATGTTCAGTTACCTGTTGACCAGTACCCCCAGGTCCCTCTCTGCCTGGCTGCTCTCCACATGGCCTTGTTGACTGCAGGGCTGTTACTGACTGGGGCAGTATTGTGGTACTGCCACTGAAGGTGGTGGTCTCAAAGATTCCCAGCCTGCTTGTTATTGTTTCCTCCCACCACGTCTGAGAAATGCTTCTCTTCTTCACCTTGTAGTTCTTTGTGTGTGATTCAGATGCCTGCTTTTGGTCTGTAGTATATGTGTGCCTTACAAGCTTGCCGAGGGTGTATTTAGAGACAGATGGGAGAAAAAGTAATTATGCTTTTCAAGCCACATGGACAAAGCCTAAATCCCACTCAGGAGTGCTGGTTTAGGGACTGATCTTTCTGAAGCCAATAGAATTGATGACTACTTTATTTGGCTTAAGGAGAAGTCAGCTATGACAAGATAAGGGCCCAGCTGACTCAGAAAGTTTACACTGTGCCTCAGTTCGGGGCAGTTTTGTGCCAGTGTAGAGAAAGCATATTCTCTCATTGTAAAGCTATTTGTCAGGAAATGAGTGGCACCACTGTAAAAAAACAAATACTTGGCAAATGCTAGAGGGTAGTACTTGTATGGACAGGAAGATGAAAATCAGCTTCCCAGGCAAATGAATAGACCAGTCCCTGAGAATGAACTGGAGTACTTCTGCAGAAGGTCTGAGGTTGTAAAAATCCTGCAACCAAAAGCTGGGAAAGCAGAGAGAACTCCCAACCCCCTCCTTAATACCAAAGCTCTCCTTCTGTGTTCTGGCTGTTTGTAGCAATTAAAAATAAGAATAACAGATCATGAAAACATGTGGAACAATATTTATTGCTGTTCTGCATAGCTGTATTTCCACAAGGCCAATCCTGATATGTGTCTTACTGCCATAAAAACACAACTGACAGTATATTATCCCCGTTACAGACCATCCTTCATTATTTATAGAGATTGTGTTTGGAAAGACAAATGACTTCTGCTCTTTCCAGAAGCAATAATAAAGTGATAACACTTCTCGTTAACAACCAGCTCCTTTCTTATCCCTTGAGCTTGCTACTTTCTCATCTAACCGAGGGGTTTCATACTCAGTTCGGCAGACTGCATCCTTTTATTTATTAGCTGTCACAGGTTAAGGATGGCTTTTTATCCACTTCTGTTTTCCAGCCTAATGATGGTAGTAAGAAACAAAGTATTTCTTGAAATTAATGAATACAGTTCCTCGTTTCAGATGTGTTTTTTAAAGCAGCTATATAAATGCTTAGGTTCATACATAGCCTATTTTTCATCTGCTGACATCACAATGATCAGAATTCTTGCCAAACCAGCGGCGTGGGACTAATCCTTAAGCTGTTGTCTTCATTAGACAAACATTCACAGCAGTTCTTTGATGTATATTACACAATGATTTTTCATACAATATTATTTCTTAATGACATAGACGTTAATGCTATGAAGGTCATTTTCAACAGTTCAGGCACTCATTCTCTGATAATGTTTCTATTTATGAGCTTCACAGGAAAGCTTCTGCACAGTATTCTAATAATCTGTATGAAAAGACAGCAAAGTTTCTCAGTCTAGTGCAGATACAGGCAGCAAAAAGCATGCAAGGAATCCAAAGGTACACTGGGCAGAAAAAACAGCAAGAGACATTTCCTTTCTGCAGATAGACGAGTGGGAGCTGAAACAGAGAATTTCAGTCAAACAGGAATCTGGATGTTGTCTGAGGTTTGTTTCAACTTGTGTCTTTAAAATGAAATGCACTAGCTAAGGAGCCCAGTTTGTGTTCTGGGCCACTGCTAAGTACATGAGCCACTGCATTATTCAGTGATAGTGCAGTAAATATTAATTTGCACAATGGCTATATTTTTGGTGAGGCATCAACAGAGCAGAACAAGTTGAAACTTACAGCAGTTAGAAAACATAGCGAGCTTATGGGGATGAAACGTGAATGCTTCATAGAATCAACCAGGTTGGAAGAGACCTTCAAGATCATCCAGTCCAACTTATCACCCAGCCCTATCCAGTCAACTAGACCATGGCACTAAGTGCCTCATACAGTCTTTTCTTGAACACCTCCAGGGATGGCGACTCCACCACCTCCCTGGGCAGCGCCAATCACTCTCTCTGCCAACAACTTCCTCCTAAAATGGACTTAAGAAAAAAAAAATCATGCACAGTGTACTAGAAACTTAGTTTTGACAACTGCTCTTGACAGTAAAATCTAATGAATGGGAATTGACTGGAGGGCTGAATATGACTTTAGGGTTTTGGGTTTTTTTATGCCTTTGCTGTGTATATGATAGGGAAGAGGATAGGAAGAACTTTTTATCTCATTTTCAATCTGTAGCACTCAGAAGTAATGATTACAACTATTAGTTTTCTCTTGTTGGGTTATATCACAGAGTGACACACTTCAGTCATAAGAGAGTAGCCATATGTATATCGATGTACAACAGAGATTAAACAAAGTTTGACAGTAGATGTGACAGTGGCTTAGCAAGATCTGATGGCAATATTCACTTGCTATTTGCTGCATAGGGGATAGGGTCAGATGAAACTATAAGGAGGCCCTCCCACATTGAGTCAAGTGGTTCAGAAAGGGCCTCTTTACATTCTAAACCCCTTCTAAAAGAAGAGATGAGGTGTAGCTAGATCCAGTCCTAGTCCCAGACTTTGTTGACAGTTTATGTCTAAAGAATTATGTGTGTGCAGCCATTTTTCGTTGTGTGTTTGGCATTTTCACACCTGCCTGCTTAATTCAAAGTAGATTTCAAATAACTGGTGAAAAATGAGACATAGTTAAGCAACAGTGCTACATTTCAGAGGGTCTGAGCTAAGTTTCATGGAGCATGTTACCAGCTTAACTAGATTATTTATAGTTTAGGTTGATGCTTGATACACATACCCTGAAGCTAGTGAAGTCAAGTATCAAAATGGAGTAACCACAGAACTACAAGGACAGGCAACCATAAAAAGTCTGTTTTGAAACCAACACCCAGGATGCAAAGTCCTTGAGAACAGAGCTGTAATTGCTCTCCAAGTTAATTATTGTTGGCATAAACTGTGGGCATTGGTTTTATAATGTTTGAGTGCAAATTGTAACAAATGCAAGAGTGATCATGGATACACTAATGGATGATAAAACCAAATGCAACTCTTAGTTGCCTTAAGCTGACTGTAATTAACGAGAGGAGCCCCCAGCTATATAAGCCCCTTAGGCTCTGAGCATGTGGAGTGCATTTGAAAGGAGCTGTGTCTTTAAGAAAGAAGCAAGAAGGAAACAACCAGTGGTTCCTTAGGTGTTAGCATTAGATGTAGCTAATCTATTTTATTGCATAGAAGTCTGCTGTGAATTCCAACCAGGATGCTAGCTGGGTGGAATTACCACCTAGCACCCTATTCTCTGCAGAACTGCAATAAAACAAATATCTCAGCTCTGTGTCCACATCAGTTTTTTGCACACTGGATGAAGCACCCACATTTGGGACAACACTAGCATCAGTTGAAACTGATGTGTTTATGTTATTAGCTTGATCCTAAGCCCAGAAATAGTATGTTGGTACTGTGCAATCTTAAACATATGAGGCAAGGCTTATTAGCTTGAAAGAGGATTCTGCTGTTGCCATTCAGATGCTGATATCTCTATATGGCATTTAACTGGGGCTTGTGAGCGTGTCAGATTGAGTTAGTGGCTCTATAGGTCCCTAAAGTATGTGCTGCTAAGAGTTGTAGGTGTAGCTCACATGCTTCCTTATCAAGCAAGTACTATTGCTACTTGCAAGAGGTCAGACAGAAGTCAAACTGCAAGAGTACCACATTCATTACTTTTGCATTTCCCATTTTCAAGAGTTTAAGAATATCCTCTTTTCCTAGCTTAGGGCAAGAGGCTGCTTTTGAGAATGTTCTATGTCCTTCTTTTCTTACCTTAGGTATTAAGAGCTCCTGCAGATGGACTATCTAAGCACTCAAGGTTCCCACAGCTGTGGCATTTAAGTAATATCACATAAATAGGTGCTAATAGAATACATGTTTGAAGTATCGAACCAGGTCAGAGAGACGTTTTAAGCTATGGGAGCTTGTCTAAAAATCTTTGTCCCCATAGGATGTTTGCCCTAAATTCAGCAAAAAAAGGGGAATTAAGATTCAATACAGAAGCAACATCTTTCCTGATGATGGAGAGCCTATATGACCTGATGTGTGTTTTGCATAGTAAGTTATGGTGAGCAGACTTTGTGGAATGACTCTCAGCCTTGGCTATTGCTTGTATTTCAAAGATTCAAATGGCTACTACTAAACAAATGGAACAAAGGACAAAAAAAAAGGGAGGGGAGGGCAAATACATGCTAGTTGGTGATGGTGAATTAAGGCAGAGCAGAAGTCCCAAGACTCCTGTTTCACTATATTGTCTAAACAACAATACAGGATGGATTGTCACAAATTAAAACATTAAAATAATGGATTGTGACTCGAAAAATGCAAAGAAGGCAATCCAGTTACTGAAGCCTGGGAAACTGGTAAGTAAGGATGTCAAGCTTATTCCAGGAGAAAGCAGGAGACCCTTTTAAAATTTAAATAGCATCCTCTGGGGTTTAATTGCAAATCATCTTACCTAGAATGCATTGGAGGTTTACATTGGAAGTGTTAGTAGAGTTGAGTCATTCGAACTGTTCACTTAAGATGCCTGGAACACAGTGCAGTAAGTTCCAACGTTTGAAAGTTATGACTCACAGCTATTTTAAAACCAGCCTTGTTAAGATCTCATTTTCTTTTTTAAACTTGACATAACTGGAGGCAAAAATGTAATTGAATCTTATGCATCTTCAGCGAGGTGGGGGGGGATAAGTCGGTTAAATAAAGGTTACACCACAGCAGCCTCTCTTCCAGCACGATGTGGGTTTTTCTAATGAGTGCTCAGTATGCTCTAGTGAGAATTTTCCACTCCTACCCACTTAGTGTTTTGTGGCCAAAAGAGGCCTTACAGACTGAGGTGGAAAAAAAGGATAATATGCTGTGAGGGTAAGAGATATTCAAAGCAAAATATCTTCTCTCTTTCCAAGCTGCTCATCTGCCCCATGTGAAGGCTAACCACAATCCTTCCTTACTCCAACCGACCAAAGCAGTCTGTGAATCTCAAGTCAACAGAAATATACAGGTTGAAGTTTTACTGGTATCTACTTTTTTATATTCGCAGGGCTCCCTATGGCATTTTTGTGTGTCACAAATGTAATACACCTGATATGAAACCAGCTTGCATTATCTAGGAATGTGATGAGATCTGTTTGGGGTGATGTAGATTTCTTAACAAAGAGATTTATTTTCTCATTCTTTGTTCCATAATTTCTTCTGTAGACATTGTGAAAAATAAGCACTTAGCATGCACTTTAGGACTGCTAAGGTGAATCTCTACCCTCTGCAAAACCTGTGATTAGGATATAAAATTGCAGTCATGATGTTGGATGTGCTTTTGACCCAGTTTTACCTAACAATTTTAGGGCTGCTTTAGCACAAGGAGAGATCATTGCAGCCTATCAAATGTGCTTTCATTTGTCAGACAAACTGTAATTAAACTGCAGTGAAAAAAAAACAACTGAGATGTGAAGAAATAATAATTTTCTTATTTTAATTCATTTCTTTCTCCTAATGAGTTTCTCAGACAGTTAATCGGCTGTGTCCTAATGAGTTTCACCATGTCCATGGCAGAACACAGATGGGAGCTGCTGTTGTACTTGTAAGGCAGCTTCTGTTTTCTGCAGTTGTCCCTGGAATGCCACAAGTACTAGTTAGGAGGGAGGAGAGCAGTGTCAGGCAAAACTTTCTTTGCTTTATGCAATGTCTTGAATCTTTGATCCTAGAATCTGCTTTATTCATGTTGAGTGCTGTCTTAATCCACCAACAACCCATTGCACTGCATCTAGGATCATTCATGGGATAGATACTACTCTACACAAAGGAGAGAAAGTTTAACCTCTAATTTTCAGAGTTAAAATGCACAATCTTATCCAATGACATGTGGTAAATGATAAATCACTTCTAAAAATGTAGATAGTGGCATAAAACAGGAATCTTGGTTATGTATCTTTTCAGAAATTGAGACGACAAAATCAAAACCTTTTTGACGCTTTGTGACTAAATAAATATTCATTGCTTTTCTCAGCGTTAAAATTACTTGTAGTGACTTGCCATAACTCACTGGAAGCTAGAAACAAATATCTTCTAGGATAACCACTTTTACAAGTCAGAAGATCAGGCTGGATTTCACGACCTCATTCTTCCAGTCGTTCTCTCCCTCACCATTCCTGCAGAATGTGCTCTGTTCCTGCCTTGACCTTTTCTTTATACCTTTTGCTTTCTTTGACAGTCCTTGTGTTGAGAGCTTATCTTTCACTGGCTTTTAGGCCTTCAGCCATTGTATACCGTCTTGGTCTTTTGGGACACACTAGTCTTTATTCCAGCATTGTCCCACTCACTTGAAGGCCTAGCATCAGCTTTTCTTTGAAAGTCTGTTTGCAGGTTACTATCTGAAGGTTAGACAACACACGATAGACCCTTTCATCTCACCAGCAGAGTCCTAAACCAATATTTTCACTGTTCTGCTCTTATATTTGTAGGGTTTAATTAGCTTAGGTGTGTAGGAGAGAAGCTTTAAAACAGTCATTAAATGTTCTCCAAACTCTCACCCGTGTTTTAGTTAATGTACATGAATATCCTTATAATTAATAAGGTCCTAGTGGAATCTTCATCAGTGCAACACTAACTGTCTGATCTGACAAACACAGACCCTCTTCACTGTGGTTTTTTGGTAGCTCTTTTGAAAAACACACCACCTCCTTTGCCATTTAGCAGTAATGTGTTATGTGTTTTGATTTTGTAATGATTCTACCATAAAAACTAAGAGCCATGTGGGAAATCCTGATAGAGTCACCTTGCCTGAGATTGCATAATACACTTAAGTAACTTGGAATTAAAAAGAAAAATGAGTGTGTTGGGCTTAGCCTTCAGGCTGTTTATTTAATTTGGAGGAAAATACTGAGCCGTTCAGAAAATACTCTCAGGCATTACCCTCAGGATGCAATTTGCTCAATGAGCTGATTAGCATGGGAAAAGAGCAGAGGTGGACAGGTGAACAGCAGCGAGGGACACTTCTGTGGCTTTGCTCTTATCAGAGGAAAGTGTTCAGTGTTTGTGCCAGTTTAGTCCTCATGGAACAGTCAGCAGCATAGGTCCTATTCATCTGATGTCTTCTGTGCTAGGATTTGCCAAATGTCCTTTTTATGGCACCTCAAGGAAAATGCATTTCTTTATTGTTATTTTAGAAGAATGAATGTGTGATTCTGTGTTTCTGCTGACACTGTGCTTTGATCCACGGTTTGCTGGCTGATGAATGAGATGTGGAGCTATGAAGAAGACAGAGAGACATCTTCCAGATGGGCACAGCATCAGTGGGAATCCATATACAACAATTTAATAAAACAATGCAGTAAAGTTCTCTTGAGTGGTACATACATAAATTGTTCTCCTTGTTGATGTGAACTGCTCTTATTCTTTGAATGCATATTTCCCGAGGCCAGAAATCAACATAACTTTACTAAGTTCTTCTTTCGGTCACCAAGTAATGATTTCTTCCTTGCCTTAATGTCATCTACACTTCATCTCTGGATCTGTTCAATCTTTTTTCCAGGTCAAAGCTATTTCAAAACTGACATGATGTTTTGAGGCAAAAAAACCCATATTTGCAGTTACTTGCCCTGGCTCTATCCCTATTCTCCTTTGCTCTTTTCTCGTTCAATTCCCTTCCTCCTTTCCAAGTTTATTTCTAACTGGAGATCAGTTTGATTTTGGTTTATTACCATTTTGTGATGGGTTGAGGTACCCACCAAGCCACTCTGTCATTTCCCTCCTCATCTGGGCAGGGAAGTGAAAATATAAGGAAAGGCTTAGGGAGAAATCATTCACCAATTACCATCACAGGCAGAACAGACTAGGCTTTGGGAAATTAGTTAAATTCATTACTATTCAAATAAAAAAGGACTAATAAGAAATGAAACCAAATCCTAAAAACTTACCCCTCAGCTCTTCCTTCTTCCTGGACTTCAGTTTACTCCCAATCTCTCAGCTGTGCAGAAGGATGAGCAATGGAGATTGCAGTCTGTTAATCCCATGTTGTCTTTCCTGCCTTGGCCAAGGATGGATCCACCTTGGAGCCAACTAGCATTGGCTCTGTCAGATCCAGGGGAAGCTTCTGACAGCTTCTTACAGAAGTCACCCCTGTAGCCTTTGCAGTACCAAAGCCTTGTCACAGAAACCCCAACACACATTTCAGATTAATAGGAGGTCTTACATTGTCCCTCACCAGTGTTTCTACATAGACATAACCATGTCTAGTTCTACACTTGGTTTTCCTTTTACTGGACTTAATAAGCAAATGTCTTCCAATATCCTTGGCTAAAATAATTTCTCTGTTCCCTTGTACCTCTAATATTTCTTTCCTCTTCAGTCTTGAGTTCATTTTTTTTTAAGCATAAGTTACCAGAGAACTTCCCAACAATAATTTAAAGCATTTGTTCCTATCTGTGCTAGTCAGGTGTTCATCAGACTGTGACCAATCAGGCCTTGAAGCATACTTACTCATTGCTATACATACATAAGGAGCATCAAAACTTAAGCACTGACTGTACATTTTGTATTCCAACACTAGCACTTTGCATATATGTAGAAGAGGGGGCAACCAGTTAACTACCGTGAGCAAGCAGCAGTGCCTGATTTGGGCACTACCTTCCTGAAATAGTAAGGATGCTCATCTTTTGCTGCTGAGAGTAGTGCTGTACAAGCTAATGAGCAATAAGAATAAGGAAGATTCTGATGCAGGCTCATCACTACTTGATGCAAAAAGTTGCCTTTAATCCCCCAGAGATAGACAAACTGCATAATGTCAGTGTTGCTCTTGCACTGTAATCCTAAATAGGAGACCCCATAAGAGATGGCTTTGAAATGAGATCCTTGCTGCATTCTTGTGAGCTACTGCGATACCTGCCCTGACTATAAAGCACTTTGGAAAGCCTTAGAGCTTTAAAAACCTGCCCTCTTAATGTTGATAGAAACTTTTTTCTTTGCCACAATGAAGAAACTGTTCTACTAATCATATCTGGATCTTAAGGGGAGAGCAATCATTTAATACTGAGGAAGTCCAGGCTCTGAAATCGCTTCAGTGCAACTGACTGTCACAAAGATGAGCTTGCCAGGATGGCAAAGGGAGTAGGGGATGACTGTTAAAACAGTATGTTCTTCAGCTTTCCACTAACCTTTCACTCCTGAGTTTGTCAGAGTCCTCATTACTGACAGTGATGCTTTTCTGTGTGCTTGGTATTTGTGTAGTGTCCCATAGGGCATTATGAAATCATAGAACACTGGAGAGAGGTATTTCTTGGAAAGCTATTAAGAAGACATGAATAAACAAAGACAAACAACAAAATCCATTCACACAACCCCTCGGAGTTAGTTGTAAATGTTTTAGTGATTCTCATCCCCTGAAAGAATGTGCAAACAGCTAGAATGTCCTCGCTGAGGCATGAGATAAATACTCCCTAGGAGTTTGGTCTAGCTTGTTAACTGGCTACCCTTGGCAAGGTAAGAAAAAGACTTGCCTGAACATTAATTTCCCTAAAATAGTCAGGCAGATAGACTGTTGTAGGTCTCTTCCAACTGCAGTATTCTAGTCTAGGCTCATTCAAGATCCCCATCTGGAGCACCCAACACAAGAAGGACATGGAACTGTTGGAGCGAGTGCACAGGAGGCCACCGAGATGCTCAGAGGGCTGCAGCAGCTCTGCTATGAGGACAGACTATGAGAGTTGGGGCTCTTCAGCCTGGAGAAGAGAAGGCTTCAAGGAGGCCTTGAAGTGGCCTTCCAGTAGCTAAAGGAGGCCTGCAGAAAGGCTGGAGAGGGACTATTTACAAGGTCTTTCAATGACAGGATGAGGAGTAATGGGTTTAGACTGGCAGAGGGGAGATGGAAACTGGATGTTAGGAAGAAGTTCTTTCCAGTGAGGGTGGTGAGACACTGACACAGGTTGCCCAGGGAGGTTGTGGATGCTCCCTCCCTGGAGGTGTTCAAGACCAAGTTAGATGAGGCCTTGAGCAACCTGTTCTAGTGGGAGGTGTCCCTGCCTATGGTGGGGGGGGTTGGAACTGGATGATCTTTGAGGTCTCTTCCAACCTAAACCATTCTGTGCTTCTATGATTCTCTGATTTGACAGACTAGCAAGGCTAATAGAAGGCAGCAGGTTGTCAGGTTGCTTTAGCTGTGTGGAAGGGCATGTCTTGGGAGTGCTTTATTACTCTCTTTCTCCAGTGAGTGCTGTATTGTAAATAATTCCTTGTTATTTTGAGATTTGGCAGAGGGTTGGAACTGGATGATCTTTGAGGTCTCTTCCAGTCTAAATCATTCTATGATTCTGTTCCTGGAGGAGTTTTAAAGTCTTGAAGATGTGGTGCTGAGGGACCTGGTTTAGCACCAGGCTTGGTAGAGTTAGAGAATGGTTGGACCCGATGATCTTAAAGGTCTTTTCCAACCAACATGATTCTGGGACTCCAGAAGGGCAGGCAGACAGCTAAAGCAGGGCTGCGTATTTCAGCTTTGGCCACCTCACAGCACAGTAAATAAATCTAGTGCTGTATGTGCAAACTGAAGAATGTCTGGATTTCAGGTCTTATTTTCACTTAGTTCTGGGGAGTTTTGTTGTTGGTTTCTCTTTTATTTTTCCCCCCTTTCTCTTTGTAATAACAAGAATAGGAAATGAAAGGAAGAGGAAAACATGTTGGAATGTTGTACTGGATCCTTTTTGTAGAGTTTTAAACAGAAAAAAAAAATGAGTCAGGAAGAACGTGCACTTGTTACAGTGAATTTAACACCTTGCTCAGACTTTAGGAGGAAATGCTTTGAAAGTTTTTGCATAGAACAAAAGCAAAACTGTGCACAATTACTTGCTGCATAATTGCTTATATTAAAAATATCATAACATATCTGAGTCAAAACTACAACCCAATTGGCAACCTCATCAGTCGTCTTCTGAGCTCTCACTGCACAGCACAAACCATTCCTGATTGTAGACAATCTGTACTGAGAATCCCTCACAAAAGATTTAGTAACAGGGAAAAAAAAATGAAATGTTCATGCTTTATATTCCTCTTTCTTAGGTAAAAGAGTTATTTATTCTCATTTAAAATTAATTACTTTGCTTATGTTCTGTGTCCAATTTGTCTTCAGAGAAGCATTTCTCCTACGCTTGTAAACAGAAGCCACCTTTCTGAATCTACCTTCTGTCACTCTAATTATTAGGGCTGCTTTGCCCAAAACAATAAAAGCTAGCAATAACAGTAAAATGTGGGGTCAGGATTCTTTATTTTGTGTTCTAATTTATTGCAAAGCAGTTTTGAAAATTAGGCCTCAGGTGACAGAAAAATTATGGCCTCCTAAACAAGAAGCTGTGTTGGAAAACTGCCCTCCTGAGCTCTAACCCAGCCAACCACTGGTTATAAACCATCAGGGTGTTCCTGACGTGATGATGAAAAGACAGCCCATAAAAAATAAACTATAGACAGGTAAAACTGAAAGGAAAGGATTGGATGACTCAGTTTCCTGAAGGCAGGAGTTTTGGTGTGTACTTCAAAAGAGCCAAGGCAGCTGAGCTTTGCTACTTTGGCCCGTGGCACCTGGGGAAAAAGACATTTATTGTTTTCTTATTTTTACATGAGCAGACACAGCCAAAGAGAAGTAATAGGCCAACAAGTCCAGTGCTGTTGCAGGAAACCAAAAGAAGTCACTTCTCCTGCCTTTCATGGGTTTGCTGCCCCTGTTCTCTTATTTCTTTAGCACCTGCTGTCCTCCAGTACATGACAACTCTAATAAAGATTTCTGTCAGTTTTTCTCACTGTCTCTCCCCTTCCTTGCATCTGTTATTATCTCCTTGATTTTCTGTCCCTTCACCTGCAGTTCTTCTTAGTTGTTCTCTGCCTCAGCTTTGCCATCCTCTCTCCCTTCTCTTTCTTTTTTGACCCTTCAGACTGACTGCATTTGAGCCTCCCTCTTCTTTTCACTCCAGCTCCATTCACTCATCCATCACATATAACTTTCTGCCTGTGAAAACTCTTCACCTAACATCCTGACCTTAATTCCCATCTCCTCCTGTACTTAGATTTTTTTTAAGGTGAAGCCCAAACTGCTTGCCAAAAGCCATAATTCCTGAGCAGAACTATCAGACTAAATTCTTATGACACTTAATATATATATAATGTATTCTTTTTTTTCTGGAAATTTCATCATGTCTAGATAACATAAAAATCCTTTTCTCTTAAAGCTGGTTTGCTGTGCCCTTTGATAAACAATGCTTTTCTTTGTTGCTTTACAAAAATGAACACTGGCACACTTTGTTCAAGAAGTTTGCAAAACCAGGTTACAGATCTTCAAGACACCAGGAACCTGTGCCACCTTTCCCTTATTACTGTACTGTTTATGAAACATTTTCTGTTAGAATAAAGCTTTGTAGAACTGTGATAAGTTACTTAGTGGTGGACTAAGGTTACTGAGGAGTGAATTCGTATCATTTTCCTTCAGCTCAAGTTCAAGTTGAACCTTGGAGCACCTCTGCTGTGAGGACAGGCTGAGAGAGTTGGGGCTCTGCAGCCTGGAGAAGAGAAGGCTTCGAGGAGACCTTAGAGTGGCTTTCCAGTATCTGAAGGGAGCCTACAGGAAGGCTGGGGAGGGACTATTGACAAGGTCTGGTAATGTCAGGATGAGGGGGAATGGGTTTAAACTGGAAGAGGGGAGATTTGGACTGGATGTTAGGAGGAAGTTCTTTCCAGTGAGGGTGGTAAGACACTGGCACAGGTTGCCCAGGGAGGTTGTGGATGCTTCCTCCCTGTAGGCATTTAAGGCCAGGCTGGATGAGGCCTTGAGCAGCCTGCTCTAGTAGGAGATGTCCCTGCCTATGGCAGGGGGTTGGAGCTGGATGATCCTTGAGGTCCCTTCCAACCTAAACCATTCTATGATTCTATAAGTAGCTCACTATGACTTCCAAGATGAGAAGCTCACTCTCTCTTCTGGGATACAGCTTGACCACCTGAGGGATCTTTGTATGTGGTGAAGTAGCCAAGTGAGGTATAATGCCCATTGCAGAGAAGTGATAGTGATAATAAACAGCTAAATTTAGATGAGAGAATAACATTATCACTCTCACAAGATCCATTTCCTCTTTACTGGGCCTTTTCAAGTATACCTTACAACAACCTTGTTGATTGGCTAGGGCTGGGTGCTAGGTTGGACTGGGTGAGCTTGGAGGTCTCTTCCAACCTGGTTGATTCTATGAAAGGATGGACCATCTTCACTTTTCTTCCAGATCAAACTTCCTAGAAATTCTTTGTCAAGCTGATGTAGAATGTATTAAAGTCAAATTGCTGTTCTCCTCAAGTCAGATTATCACTTTGGCGTGTAATCCACACTGCTAGGGTATTGTTTCTGAAGCTGGTTTTATGAAACTACTCGCTGCAAAATTCAACCTACATTCATCAAGCCTGACAAAAAGAAAACAGCTAAACCAACTCTGTGTTCTGCTTAGAATTGCAGTAGGAAACTGTGATCCTCTGAGAAAATATGAACAATTTTCAAAGTGTTGCAAATTGGATTTCCAAAAGCAACAAGATAAATGAAGAGGTAAAACCCCAAGAACACAAAGACAAATCTCTCTGTTTTTTTGGTACAATAACTTTCTCTACCACTGGGGAATCACAGGCATCACTGCAAATGAAATATTTACTGCATGCTGTTCTTTCATATCAAGTTTGATATTGTTGTGCAAATAGTTTTATGTCACCACTTTTTTTTTTCCTACAGAACGCAGTGATTTTTGTTGAACTGCCTTCAAATAGTTGTCCTAAGAAGATGATGCATTAAATATACATCTGAGTTTTCCAGACACTCAGGAATTATAACTTTGTTTCCAAGGAAGCTATATTAAAAACAAACCAAACCAAACCTCAACGTTTAAAACCCCCCAGCTGATTTTTAAGGATATTGTTTCATTTAGCTTGAAGTTCACTGATTAAGTAACGGTGTTTATTTCTTGAGAACACATTAAAAGACATAAAACCCTCTGAGAATCCCCCAAACATTTAAGATCATATTTAAATAGATTATTTCCCTTTAGTGGTGTTTTTTTTTCCCTTCCCCTTTAATCATTATTCTTCTAACGCATTGCTTCAATTTGTGCTCGAAAGACAAAATCCAATCAGTTTGGGATTTCTTCACTGCAAAAGTATTGTACCAAAATGAGGATGAAAAGTGCATGGAAATTAGAAATATTCTTCTGCTCTCTTCCTCTGGGGCTGCTTTAACCTGTAATTCAGCAGGAATGAAAGCTTGTTAGAGGGGAGATGTGGTTTAATTAAATGGCTATATCAATCATTTACCTTGCAGGTATCATCTGAGTATTGACTTTATTTTGATTGCAAAGCTGTTTGTTTAATTTTGTTCTTTTTCTTTAGAGGATAGTAGCAGAGACTAACAGAGACATAAGGGAGGCTGTAGCCAGGTGGGGTTGGTCTCTTCTCCCAGGCAACCAGCAATAGAACAAGGGGACACAGTCTCAAGTTGTGCCGGGGGGAAGTATAGGCTGGGTGTTAGGAAGAAGTTCTTCACAGAGAGAGTGATTGGCATTGGAATGGGCTGCCCAGGGAGGTGGTGGAGTCACCGTCCCTGGAGGTGTTCAGGAAAAGACTGGATGAGGCACTTAGTGCCATGGTCTGGTTGATTGGCTAGGGCTGGGTGATAGGTTGGACTGGCTGATCTTGGAGGTCTCTTCCAACCTGGTTGATTCTATGATAAGCACAGAAGTTACCTAATTGTCTTCCCTTCCTGTGTCCTACACAAAGCAGAAATGACTAAAACTAAGCTGTCTGTGGCAGTTGTTTAGCTAACCTGCTCTGGAGAACCAATATACTGTCCCGGGTTAGGCTGGATCCCTCCTGTAGAATAAACTCACCACAACATGGTTTGGGTTTTTTTGAAAAGTCAGGGGAAAATGAGATTGTATTTCTTATAGTTTAAATATAACAGTATAAGGAGAAATAAACTACTAGGGAAATAGAATAACCTTAATGGAGATGGGGCGGTGGCGAAGCAGCAAAAACTGCAGCAGGGCAAGATAGCAGTGGGCACAGCTGAAGCAGCAGAAGCCAGCAAGGGAAAGGTACAAGCTGTGCTTCCAGACATAAAGCTCTTGATGCTCCAATGAAATGATATTAACTTGTCCATTGTTGCCATTATATGGCCTATCCATAGAATGTTCACCTCTCCCCCAGCTCAAATGGCCACACATACAAGAGATCTCATAGCCTATCCAGGAGAAGTTTGTAACATTTCACCAACTTTAGAGGTGCAAAACTTTTCCTGATATTTAATCTGCATGGTCTTGGTGGGGGGTTGAGCTGTTTTTCCTCCCCTTTCCTTTTCACATACAAAGCAAGTAATAATCATTCTCTCCAGGACTTCTTTTTCCATGCAGAAAAGTTGGTTTGGGTCATAATCTCTTCTAGTTCCCACAACCAGATGGTAAATTGTACCAAAATCTTCCACTATTATTCCTTGTGGAGGTTTCTCTTAATCACTCCAAGTGAGATATACAAAATCTATCTTGCACAAAATTCTATCTCTGCTTTCTGTGCATGAAAAAAAATATTTGATTTGTTGCCTCCATCCCTTCACCTACGAGAGCCTAAGTTTTGAATGTTACTACATACATTTAAATAATATCTATGACCAGAAAGCAGGTGAATTTCATTCACATTTGCAAGTTTCATTTCAGCATATCAGCATATTCATGTTAGGAATCAGAAAAGATGAACTTCTCTGCTCTGTAGCTAACTCTGTTTTCTTTCAATATTTGCTCCTTGCAAGCTGAAAGTCTTACCTGAAGTTCAGGAAATACATAGAAGTATTTTAGTGGTGCAGGGTTATGCTGATAAGCAATTAATATTTGCATTTAGATGGTGGTGTTCCTATATTTCAGCTATCAGTTGGTTTCCCATTTCCCATATCTATCTTTTATGTCAGGATCCTTTTCTCGCTGTTTGAATTGTAACCTACTGGTCAGCACCAGTTCCAGTTTTTGGAACTATGTGCAAATCATGTGGTTCCTAATGCAAAAGAGAATGTGCTGGCATTGCTGCTTCTTAGATGCTTTCTTCAGAGTGGTGCTGACTTAACAATGCACAGATTCTTGGGGCTTCAAATACCATTCATTTCAACTTGTGAAAATTTTAAAGAGAAAATGCCCCCTACTAAGGCAAAGCAGTGGAAATGTTACCACACTTCCCTTTGCCCTCGGGTGTTTAGTCACTAGAATTTTTTCTCTTCTAGATGTGAGTGCTATTTTTGGTTTGGTTGGTTGTTTTTTTTTTCCAAATACATTTTGAAGTAAAGCAATGAATGAACAGATCCTAAGGGGGTTGCTTCAATAAATGTAGTGGGTGGTGAGCTGCTGTCCTCAGATACTGCCTCCAATCAAGCCTTGTGTACTTTACATAGGCAGGTGAATTGACATAGTTCTTAGAACAGCATTTTTCAGCAAATTGTCCTGTTAAATAGGAAAATTTTACTCAACCCTGCAGAAGTGATAAGCCCCTGACCCTCCAGCTCTGCATTGAAAGGTCAATTTGATTAGTATAGGCAAAATTGGACAGTAAATGCATTTTCAACGCTTGCTGCCTTTTGGCTTTCAATAGCTGGATGGCCTGATCTTTTCAGAGGTGAAAAGCATCTGCAGGGTCTGCTGAACTCAATGGGAGCAGCAGGCATCAAGAATTCCTGACAATCAGACCATGAGTTTCCTTGCTGCTTTCTTTCTTCTGCCTTCCCTCCCCTCATGTTTCATGTTACAATAATGGAGTGTCCTTCTTGATAAAGAAACTTCAGTCATAATCTGGTAAGCATAATGGCTTTCATCTCCAGCCTGTCTACTCAGGAAACTCCTCAAGTTTCCTTTTGATTCATAGAATCATAGAATCAGTCAGGGTTGGAAAGGACCACAAAGAACCATCATCTGTCCTCAGCCTCCCTGCCATGCCCAGGTACACTCTACCCTAGATCAGGCTGCCCACAGCTTCATCCAGCCTGGCCTTAAACACCTCCAGCCATGGGGCCTCAACCACCTCCCTGGGCATCCCATTCCAAGCTCTCACCACTCTCATGATGAAAAACTTCCTCCTCATATCCAGTCTGACTCTCCGCACCTCCAGCTTTGCTCCATTCCCCTTAGTCCTGTCACTCCCTGATAGCCCAAAAGGTCCCTCCCCAGCTTTTTTTTGCAGGCCCCCTTCAGATCCTGGAAGGCCACAAGAAGGTCACCTCAGAGCCCACTCTCCCAGACTGAACAGCCCCAACTCTTCCAGCCTGTCCTCATAGGAGAGGTGCTTCAGCCCTCTGTCTCAGACGCTGTGCTGAGTGCATCAGTGGTCCCTTGAAGCATCAGCCACAGTCTACTGGCAACCTGGCTGAAACTATCAAAGAGCGCAGAGTTCTATGGGGTTAAACCCGTTGTCTATTAGCTATAAAGCATCCACACTTCAACATTAAGTTTCTCAGCCATATTCAAAATTCTCACCAAGCAATTGCCTTTCTGAGAAAATGAAAAGGAAATGTCATTGTTTTCGTATTTAGCCAAACTGTTGCTCAAGCATGAGGGGATGGAAACAAGAGGGAGAGAAGAGCAAGAAGAAATTCTGTCTAAATATATTATTAAATTTATTATGATGCAAATATTTGTTCAAGTAATTTTACTATTAATTGTTATTTAGATAAGGAAGAACAGCACAGGCTTGGAACAAATTGTACTCAATTAGAACTTTTCTAGTTACAGAAAAGTAATGTTTTTACTAGCCTGGGAGAGTTAAGCATTGCATGCCATTAGCATCCTCCCCTTCTACTCCATCCTGGTGAGATCACACCTGGAATACTGGATCCAGTTTTGGGCTCCTCAATTCAAGAGAGAGAGGGATCAATGGAGAGCTATAAGGATGATTAAGGGACTTGAACATCTCTCAGAAAGACTTAAGGAGCTGAGGCTGTGCAGTCTTGAGAATAGAAGGCTGAGAGGGGATGTTATATTGTCTATGAAGATCTCAAAGGTGGGTGGAAAGTTGAAGGTGCCAGGCTCTTTTCAGTACTGCCTACTAATATACAAGCTGGAAAATAGCGAGTTCCACCTCAGCTTGAGGAGAAACTTCTTTATGGTGAGGGTGCTGGAGCAGGCTGCCCAGAGAGATTGTGAGGTCTTCTCACAATCTCTAGTGGGAGGTGTCCCTGCCTATGGCACAGGGTTGGAGCTGGATGATCCTTGAGGTCCCTTCCAACCTAAACCCTTCTATGATTCTTATCTGGGGACTTTGAAAAACCCACCTGGATGCATTCCTGTGTGAGTTGCTGTAGGTGATCCTGTTTTGTCCGAGGGGGTTGGGCTAGAGGTCACTTCCAACTCCTACGGTTCTGTGATTCGATGAGTCTCTGATTGTATTTATGCCTGAGATGTAGAAGAGCAAACCATGTAAACTGCACACACATTTTTTATACTCTACAGATGGAAACATTTCTATCCAGAAATGACTGAATCTTTACTAAAGTTTGTACTTGTCCGAGATCATACCTGAAATAGTTTAACCAATATAATAAAACTGCATGTAGCCATAGTAGAGACTAAAATGTCAGCTCAAGGGTCATTTTTGCCATTTTGATAAACAATTTAGCTTCTCTGTGCAATGGATTTATTAGTTTGACTCTTTCACCCACCTCGCTTTTCCCTTTTATATTAGTTTCATGTCTAAGATGCACTCTGTCAGGACTTACAAAACCTCAAAAAAATCACTCAAACCAAATGGTTGAAGAAGAATGCCACGTGGTCATATATAAATATTTCAGGCAACAGACTAGCCTATAGCAAAAGGGAATCAATCCTGCTTCCATTTCTCTCAAAGGAAAACAGGAATGAAGGACAGCAGTGGTATTCTTCAGTCAAGAGCAACATACTGCACTGTAGCTGGGATCACAAGAATTTACTCACTTGACACTTTAAGGAATACTTCCATTTTACCAGGAAAAGAGAAGGCTTCGAGGAGACCTTACAGTGGCTTTGCAGTATCTGAAGGGAGCCTACAGGAAGGCTGGGGAGGGACTATTTACATGGTCTAGTAATGTTAGGACGAGGGGGAATGGGTTTAAACTGGAAGAGAGGAGATTCCGACTGGATGTTAGGAGGAAGTTCTTTACAGTGAGGGTGGTAAGACACTGGCACAGGTTGCCCAGGGAGGTTGTGGATGCTTCCTCCCTGGAGGCGTTTAAAGCCAGGCTGGATGAGGCCTTGAGCAGCCTGCTCTAGTGGGAGGTGTCCCTGCCTATGGCAGGGGGTTGGAGCTGGATGATCCTTGAGGTCCCTTCCAACCTAAACCATTCTATGATTCTATGACTTTTATCTACAGAATAATTGTTGCATGGGAAAATTGGAGATGCAATAAGAGACAGATCATATTAAAGCTTTGGGCTGAGGTGGCCTACAGGGCAAAGAGGCAGAGAACAACCAACTCTTGACTTTGTGAGGCTTTAATGTCAGCAGGAAGAGGAAGGGTTTAGCATGCCTTAATCTGAAGGCATTTCAGTGCTGACAAGCAGCAGTGGAAAAGGAGTAGTCCAGCAACAGATTGAGATGTAAAATAATGTAAAGTATGCTATTATGGAGTATAATAACTCTAAAAACCTCATTAGAATGCATCTTCAGAATTAAAATAGCACAGTAACCTAAAGCCCTGTAGTCTGTGAGGGAAATACAGACTGGCTATGATTTTAGGCTATGTCAAGAAGAATTAAAAAATAGCAAAATCTGTGTGCCTTGATATTTAGTTACCTTTGGGAAAAACAAACTCATAGCATATTGAATATTTGGGGTTTAAAACCTTCACTGTCTCTAAGTAAAAATTCCAGGGCACAGAGAGTGATTCAGGTGAATGCTTAAGGCACACTACAGCTGAAGCCTGCCAAAATGAGCCCAGTTTCCCATTCATTGACATTACACTTTCAATTTTATGAATGCTCTTTAAAAAAGACACTTTTTTTCAGTGAGACAGGAAAAAAAACCCAAACCCATATCTGTGCAAGACCCCCAGACAATTAATTGGAGTGCAGAGTGAATGGCTGGTTCTGCAGGGTGGTTAAAAGCATGATCTAATTGCTTGTGGATTGGAGGGCTAAAGGTCTGTTGTAATACATCTGCTGGAGAGAAACCATCCTTAAAGAACTGTGCTTTTTGCAAAGGCCATTTTCACACTAATACCATTACAACATCAGAGAGGGAAAATGGACAGAATCTCCCCAGCTAACTTTGTCCATAAAAAAGCTGAGGAAAATCTGTTTGCATCAGTGAAGTAAGATAATGTGAGTGTATCTATGAACAGCTGGTTAAAAGATTCAGATGGCAAATTATGCATAGACATTTGAATGAGTTTTTATGTGGCATGCTGCGATGAAGGGAATGTCTTCCAGCTGGGATGTAGTCAGAATTGCTGGTAAACTTTATCACTGTATCATGATCTAAAATTTATCATTGTATTACTGCATCAGTAATTTGAGGGCATTACTGTTTCTTCTTTACTACCACCTTCTTTGTCTGAGTTCTGTGGGCTGTAAGCTTAATTGCAGAAGATAATAGAGATTCCCTGATTCCAAACTTGTTTTTCTCTATTTTCCTACCTAATCACCTTACCTTAACATCATTCCTTTAAAAATTAGACATGATGAGTTCAAGCTCATTGACATTAAACATGTTGGTATTTACTTTTAATCTAGATTATAGATTGCAAATGTTTCAGATTGAGGAAAGAATGAATTTCATTAAGGGAAAGTGTAAATATTACTCACATGTGAAGTGCATTGAAGAATTCTACCCTATCTCTCTCTTTCATTCCTTTTTTACTACTTTATTTTCATGCTTTATATCCTTTTCTTCGCTTTCTGACTGCATGCTGACTCAGCTGCTAACATTCTTTAAATGACAACTATCATTGACATCAGTGGGAGGCTAAAAAGTGTAAAAAAGATCTCCTTGAACCAGGAATAATGCAAAACAAGGCAGAGAGGGGAAGCAGCAGGTGTGGAAGTATATGGTTATATAGGTTAGATAAGTACCTAGCCTGATATCCCAAACCTGTCATTCTTCCTTTTAGTAACTGCTTTAACCAGTGTCAGTTGTAGCCTCCTGGTGACTTCCAGAATGCATGAGTGAGCCTGTCCATCAACCTGGAAAAAAAATCTGAAGCTGGGAGAACATACAGACAGCTTATACACATTGATGTTGTTCCAGAGTACGCCAAATTCCTTCCTTCTCCCGCCCCCGCCGAGGGTTTGAACGCGAAAACTACTTCCCCGCCCCAGCCCTGCAGGCTTGAAGGCGGAACAGCAGGGGGCGCCGTTCCGCAGGTGTGCGGACCCGCGCTGGGGTCGGGCCGGGGCTTGGCTGCGTTTTGTGCCCGGTGTACGATGGCAAATGGACACTTCGTCTAGAAACGCATAAATAGAGCAAGGGAGGAGGCGAGAGGGTTCCCATCTTGAAAGTGTTCCTGCCTTGACAGAGTGCCCAACAGGACAGGTTCCTGCCGTGACGGAGTTCCTGTTTTGCACCATCCCCACTTTTGGATGGCTCCTACCTTTTTACACAGCTCTCGGTTTTATATCCTCCCTGCTTTTGGACAATTCTCCCCACTTTTGCACCATTCTGTGCAAACTTGCAGGCTTGGCAAGCCCTGGGGTCCTTTGAGAGAGCTGCTGGCAACCACTATAATGTCTCCTTGAAACCTTCCCTTCTCCAGACTGCAGAGCCCCAACTCTCTCAGCCTGGCCTCGTAGCAGAGCTGCTGCAGCCCTCTGATCATCTTTGTGGCTCTCCTCTGGACTTGCTCCAACAGTTCCATGTCCCCCTTATGTTGGGGGCTCCAGAACTGTACCTCCAGGTGGGGTCCGACAAGAGCAGAGTAAAGGGGCAGAATCCCCTCCCTTGCCCTGCTGGCCACACTGCTCTTGATGTTTGGATGGGGTGCTTAGGGATATGGTTTAAGGTGAATCTTGTAGAGTAGGGTTATAGGTTGGACTTGGTGATCCTGAGGGGCTTTTCCAACCTGGATGTTTCTGTGATTCTGCTTGCACAGACAGCTATCTAAAGTTGGGATTTAACCTTCCATCACATGTCAGCATTTGAACAGTGAAAATGGAAATGAAATGATCAGTTGTGTTAAACGCTGGGGTGCATACAGACTCCAATAACTACACAGGAAATGTACTACGAAGCTTGGTGCCTTTATTCCTGAGCCTGTTAGCTTTTTACTGAGTCAGCATTGTGCTAGCATGGGAGGCACTCTCCTCTTTCTAATCTAACTCCCTTGTAAAGAAAACATGAGGTTTGGGGATGTACCTGATTAACTATGGTTGCATTTTGTGATCTGCCTTGGATTTGGGAGGCTTTGTTTTGTTGTTGTTTTTTTTTTTTGTGGTGTGTCATTAAAGAGGCAAACAGCTGCCCAGATTTTTCCTGCTGGTATGAAATGTGCAGCCCGTGGAGCATATTATGTTACGTTGCATGATGGAAGAGAATGGCAGTGGTGAATGTGAAGGCAATCATCAGTGCTAGCTCTAGTTTTCTGTGCTAGCTGAGTGAATAAATCAGGTGAGTTTGAAAGTAGTGTGGGTATTTTGGGTACTGCAATTGGATTATGTACTCTTACTAAGACCTCACTGCTGCAGTAATAAAATGTTAGCACTGAAAAAGATGCAAGCTGGTGCAGCCATGCAGTTGATTTTCCAGACTCAAGTGCACTGAGGTGTAATATCCTTGATCAACAGAAGTGGCTTGACTCAGATTACTTTATAAGAATCACAAGCTTAGAAACAAGCAGCTGGACCTGGTGGCCAGGAGAGCCAACAGCATCCTGCCCTGTATAAGGAAAAGTGTGGCCAGCAGGACAAGGGAGGTTATTCTGCCCCTGTACTCAGCACTGGTCAGGCCACACCTTGAGTCCTGTGCCCAGTTCTAGAACTGGAAGAGGAAGCTCAGGGGTGACCTCATTGCTGTCTACAACTACCTGAAGGGAGGTTGCAGCCAGATGGAGGTTGGTCTCTTCTCCCAGACAACCAGCAACAGAACAAGGGGACGCAGTCTCAAGTTGTGCCAGGGGAGGTCTAGGCTGGATGTTAGGAGGAAGTTGTTGCCAGAGAGAGTGATTGGCATTGGAATGGGCTGCCCAGGGAGGTGGTGGAGTCGCTGTCTCTGGAGGTGTTCAAGAAAAGACTGAATGAATCATAGAATCAGCCAGATTGAAAGATCCAAGATCATCCAGTCCAATCTAGCACCCAGTCCTATCCAGTCAACCAGACCATGGCACTAAGTGCCTCATCCAGGCTTTTCTTAAAGCCAACACCTTTATTAGCCAACAGCTAATCTCATCCCCTCTTGGGACTTGCATCTTCTCCCTCTGGTGGAGCATTTGCTTTTGCCCTCAGCCTCAGTGGTAACTTGTGGGAAGGAGCTGTGCTTAATCGTGGTTGAAAACTTCCTCATTTAAATGAAACAAGATATTGTAATTGATTTTTAAATCCCAAATGGACAGGCACTTTCCCTGTGGTTTCATTAGGAAAGCTTTGTACAGCTTTTACTGGCTATATTCATGGGGAGCAGTGGAAGCATTCAGAGAAAGGAGGCATTTAATGGCCACACCTGTTTGTGTGTACAAGATCTCATGATTATCCATTTACAGCAGCTAAAATGGAAACAGCTGTCTTAGAACAATTTAGAACTTTATCCCCAACTTAACTGCAGAAATAAATAAAAATTCATTTCCAATGCAAATGATTCTTGATATCAGCTATTTAACAAGTTAGTTACATTTGTACTGAGGCTTTGGAAGCATTCATATTTATCCACCTTTTATCTTTAATCCTGTGAGATTTGATGCTAGCAAAAGCTTGGAGACAGATACAGCGTCGGCAGGTGTCTCTGGCACAGTCAAATGAAACTACCTAAATGTGGATCAGCAATCAGCTTCCCTTGTTACTGCTTTTCTAAGTCTGGGTAAGAGACTTCCTGCAGTTGATGCCATGGTGCTTTACAATGTGTCTCTGTCTGAGTATCTTAAAAGACATTGCAAAACCAAAAAAAAGTGTTCTTTAGAGTGCCTTGAGCTAGTACAGGCTGTCTGCAGACCCCAACAGCTGGCTTACGTATTCTGAGAGTGCTATCTCTACTGGTTTCCTCCCAGCATGAACAGAAGATTACAAACATTAAAAGCCCGTTGGTACACTCAGCCTTTGTACTTGGCTTTTTTTCCCCCTACAGTGCAATACATTATGCTTTTAATTCTACTCCCAAAGACTCTACTGTTGAAAATAACAGTGGCCATTCGGGGAGAAGTGTTTTTCCTGACTGGATTGACACAATGACTCCTGTGGAGGCTCAGAGTGTCACAGGACTCTCCAAACCACCATGGATAAAGCAAATGTTTTAGAGGCAAGAGATCAGCAGCAGCTCTCTTTTCTTTAAAAAAACCCTGTGGTGCTGGAATCCCACAGTATTCTTGCCTTCTGGGTGAGCTCTCAGCTTAAGCTACGAAAGAACAGCTGCTCCAATGAAAGATTTGGGAAACTCCTCAGTTCTGCATTCCCTTTCTTGTGCCCCACAGTGAGCAGGCAATGAGAATTTATTTGAAGCTGTGCTATGTCTTTGGACTTCTTGAAAAGCCAGGTGACTCCTCTACAGGCACTCTGTTTCCATATGAACTCATTATTGTGCTCAGCTGTCTCACTTTTCTTTCCAGACACTTCTTCATTAGCCTCTGTTAAATACAGTCAGTCAGGTCTCTGCATTGTATTTTCAGCATCTCACCTCCATCATGCTCCATGATTGTTTTTTCTCTTGTCTGGAGAGCTGTAGAATCATAGAATGGTTTAAGTTGGAAGTGACCTCAAATCCCATCCAGTTCCAACCTCCTGCCATAGCAGAGACATCTCCCAGTAGAGTAGGTTGCTCAAGGCCTCATCCAACTTGGCCTTGAACACCTCCAGAGAGGAATCATCCACAGCCTCCCTGGGCAACCTGTGCCAGTGTCTCACCACCCTCACTGGACGTTCTTCCTAACATCTAGTTTGAATCTCCCCTCTGCCAGTTTGAACCCATTACTCCTCATCCTGTCATTACAAGACCTTGTCAATAGTCCCTCTCCAGCCCTCTTGTAGTCCCCCTTCAGCTACTGGAAGGCCACTCCAAGGTCTCCTCGAAGCCTTCTCTTCTCCAGGCTGCAGAGCCCCAACTCTCATAGCCTGTCCTCATAGCAGAGGTGCTGCAGCCCTCTGAGCATCTTGGTGGCCTCCTCTGGACTGCCTCAAACAGTTCCATGCCCTGCTTGTGTTGGGAGCTCCATAACTGTACACAGTTGTAAGGTCTTCACCTCCCAAACAGATTCCACAAAGTCTAAAAAGGTTTGAGTTAATATAACAGCTGTTTCCTCAGCAATATTGCTTATGGAGTCACCTTCTTGGAGACAAGTATCTGTGAAGCATAAAAAAATTAATTATCTTTGAAACTGTTTCTTCATTCACTAAAATGGAAAGCAGGTAACAGGTTAAAAAGGTATTAATGAGAACATGTAAGCAGAATGAAGCACACAAACAGAAGGTTTGAATTCTTTCATCATCAAGAATTCACAGAAAATAAGGAAAAAACATGTCTTCTAGAAAAGGGAAGGTGAAGTTATGTTTTGGAATGCTAATGGTGAAATAGTCTAGTTAAATAGTAATAATAATAATGAATTATTGAGGGAAAAAAAAAAGAGGAGTCAAGTGACACTTAGAATTTTTCTTGCTTTGAGTTATTTGACCATCTGTGGTGTCATGTTGTTCATTCCTGGCCTTTCAGAATGAGAGTAGGGATATCTCTAAATGTACTTAGTGCTGCTTTGCCATGCTGAGTGAAGTCAGACACTCAAGATCTAATTCTGTCTGGGATACTTCATCACACTGCAGGGTCATAATTTAAAAGCAAACAACAAAACCTCGTTCCCATTTTGTAAAGCAGCACAAAAGGAGTATGAAATATGGGTTAGCATAGATAGATAATGTTAAATGTGAGGTCCCTTAAAAGCCTATGGGGTTTAAATCATATCTATGTAATGGCATATGATGCTGTGTGAGAAATTATCAGTGCTGCTCCTGCCCATAAATTGGAAGACAATTCTCCATGCTGGTGATGTGATATGAGGACTATGAGTCCACATTTTCTCATGTTCATCATGGATGTTCAGCTTAATTCTTAGCCAGAGTGTAGCAAGCAGGAGGCACACAGGAGTGGTGAAATGGTGATGGAAGGTTTTCTAGTGGGACCCATTTATTTTCTGTGCTCCTTTTGACTGGAGGTTACTTTCCAAGATCCTAATTATGCTAAAATGTGTTGTTAAATGCTAATTAAGACAAGATAATAGTTTGAGGTTTTAGACTAGTTCAATAATCAGTACCCTTCAGCTGCATATCTACTTGTTTCCTCATCCTAGACCAACTAAATCCCTCTGTGAGATTTTTTTTTTACCCACTTTTTCCTGGAAGCTTTTTCTTGTTGTTGTAGTTCAGTTGATTAGAGTTTGATATTGCAGTGAATTGACAGTAATATTTATTTAACTTATTTATTCAACTATAATAAATAGTAATAATTGGAGATCTTAATCAACTGGGCCACAGCAGAACTGTTGTTTGTTGTCATGATGTCACATCTGTCACTTCTGTCTAGCTAAATAAATAAACATAAAAGGAGAAACTAAGCAATTCAGAGTCCTGATACAAATAATTTCCTTTCTGATTCAAGAGGTACTCTGATGCCTGATGAAGCTAGTGAGGGACCTGGAGCACAGCCCTATGAGGAGAGGCTGAGGGAGCTGGGGGTGTGCAGCCTGGAGGAGAGGAGGCTCAGGGCAGACCTCATTGCTGTCTACAACTACTCAAAGGGAGGCTGTAGCCAGGTGGGGTTGGTCTCTTCTGCCAGGCAACCAGCAACAGAACAAGGGGACACAGTCTCAAGTTGTGCCAGGGCAGGTCTAGGCTGGATGTTAGGAGGAATTTCTTGACAGAGAGAGCATTGGAATGGGCTGCTCAGGAGGGTGGTGGAGTCGCTGTCCCTGGAAGTGTTCAAGAAAAGCCTGGATGAGGCACTTAGGGCCAGGGTCTAGTTGATTGTCTAGGGCTGGGTGCTAGGTTGGACTGGATGAGCTCTTCCAACCTGGTTGATTCTATGCTAGTTTGGAGAACAAGCTTCATTTACTGCAGTTTTCGTGTTGTGTGGTCACATACTACAAAAGCGCCACTCAAAAATTCACAACAGTTGAACATGACAGCTCTAAGTATTACAGGGAAGGGAGGAGATGCAGATCTGCCTGGCAACTACCATTCCACACAGTTCCAGCATGTGTGTCAAATGATGTGAAACTGATGGTCTTTGAAAGGGTCAGCAAAAGCCTTCTCAGAATTCTGCTCTGCTGCATCTCTTCTAGAGTCCACAGCAGAATGGGGTTAAAGAAGTATTTGAAGGTATTTGCAGAACATATCCAAATGATTACATGATCACAGGATCTTAGAGGTTGGAAGGTACCTCCATAGATCATCAAGCCCAGCCCCCTGCCAGAGCAGGACCATACAATCTAGCTCAGGTCACACAGCAACACATCCAGACAGGTCTTGAAAATCTTCAGAGAAGGAGACTCCACAACCTCTCTGGGTAGCCTGTTCCAGTGCTCTGTGACCCTTAATACACTTTAATCTACTCAACAGGAGTTAGAAAATACATTCTACTTTCTAAATTTATATTAGCAGTATTTGTTTACTCCTGAATCTTTGCTGAATAAATGAGACTAAACCAGAAATATACTGTGAATGGCTGATTAGTTCATTCTTCAGTGTCCTCAGAACTGAAGGAGTTTGGCTGTGCTGACAGAAAGTTGTATTTTCCTATAGTTAGAAGAAGAATTGCAGAGCATGCACCTTGAAAATGTGTTGAATCATGAAATGGTACCAATTCTTTGAGTGGCAATAGAGGGTCATGTGCAATTATCCTGTGCCATGTATATCCTAGAAATAGCAGCTAGCCATTTATCATATTGTCTGGTCTTATTATTTCTGTGATTTGAGGATCTCCTTACCACTGACTGTCTTAGGCCTGATTTCTTTTATTCCCTGACAATCTGCCATTGAAGCTGAAAGCACCTATCAGAACTTGGCCTCCAACAAGAAAAAAATACAACAAGGAAAGAAAATGGTCTTAGCTTGACTTGAAAGCTTATTGGCTTCTGGAAAATGTTGCTATAAGTAGCTCATAATGGATAGCAAGTCAAGTGTTTGGATCGTTAAACCTGGACTGAAAATGAATCGCTCAATTCCAGCCCCAAAGGAAGCAGAGCAACATTATCTCTTATGTATGCATTTATCTTCTGATATTGCCCTACAGTGAGCTACAGGGGGGTTAGAAAAGGAAGGCAAGTCTTGCAAATCAAAAGTCACTCTTGGTAGTGGGATAGATTTCTTAGGAAGTTAATCAAGCCTATTAATAATCGTTCCATTTTGTTTTCTGGCTTTGCTGATCAATTAGCACTGGATTTGTGTGCAGCCATGGTATTGCCCTTTCTGGGCAGAGTTTATTCTCATACTCCCAGTAATTAAGGTATAAATTCTATTTCTTTTCCGTGTAAGCAGGCATATTTGTGGACCATGATAAAGAATAAAACCATCAGAAGACAGGTACAATGCAGTACAGGACAAATCAGCTGTGCAAATTAACTTTGTCTGACCATGCTGTCGCATCCAAATCTTCACTTAGAGGGAAATTTGTGTTTCTGATACTAGCTAGTGCCAAATCTTCCTGCTGAAATGTCTGTGAAACATCATTAGTATTTGAAGTGATGGTCTTCTGCTCTTCATGCTTAAGTGTTAACATTGACTCAAACACCATAGCTGTTTGACTAAGGCTGTGAAACCAACATCATAGCTTCTGATCACTGTCGATATGGCCTACATGACCTAAAAGCTAAAATATCTTTGCTCCTTTTATGAACTGCTTGAATTTGCTGTATTTTTTTCACACTTCAGCAAATGTGTTTCCAGTAGCTCTCTCATGGTAATTTCTGATTCCAATTGTTTTCAGCCAACTCCTCATGTTTTTTCTGACTGTCTTCAGAAATGCTCATCTATATGGTAGCACCACCTGATAATGCTAATAAGGTTACTCACTACCCTCTAAAAGGTATCACTACATGCATGAATGCTCCATATCTACTCCACCTACTCAGAATTCTTCCCTTCTTTTGCACTCAAGTGGATGATTGGTGAGATATATAGAAATGTGTATGCAGAACATGTAAACAATTACTCTAACAGACTTAAAGGGGGAGAGGGAGGGAAGAACAGTGCATAGAACAATGACCTAAATTAGTGATGCGGATTCTGTGCCTTACAAACTTTTAAAGCTTCTAACTTTAAAATGCAGCTTTTACTCTTTTGGCATCAGATCATGTTGTGGCTTTTGACTTTATTGGGAGTCTCATCAGAATATCCGTAGATGTGAAGGCAGAATTTGTTTCCCTGTGTAAGATTGTTCTGCAGATCCTAGAAGGGAATTTGGTCACCTGGGCTCTGTCTGGAACACCCTTACACCTTTTTTCTCTCCTCTGTATTTTAATCATAGAGTCAGCCAGGTTGGAAGAGACCTCTAAGATCATCCAGTCCAACCTAGCACCCAGTCCTATCCAGTCAACTAGACCATGGCACTAAGTGCCTCATCCAGGCTTTTCTTGAACACCTCCAGGGATGGTGACTCCACCACCTCCCTGGGCAGCCCATTCCAATGGCAACTCTCTCTGGCAAGAACTTCCTCCTAACATCCTCGCCTGGCACAACTTGAGACTGTGTCCCCTTCTATTGCTGATTGCCTGGGAGAAGAGACCAACCCCCACCTGGCTACAACCTCCCTTCACATAGTGAAAGTGGCTCCCACCACACTCATGTCTTTTAGTTTCATGCATAAACCAGTGAAGAAAAATACATTTGCACCATAGATGTTCTCTATAGTTGCTGCTCAAAGTCATGCTGGAGTCACCCTACAGACTATTCACAGGTGGTATACAATGAAGCCCTTGCTAGTACTACTAGCACACAATGAATAGCTTGCTAGTAGTGCTAGTTCAACAATAGTCAGCTTGTAATATAATTTCTTATGCTAGAAGAGTGCCTGATCCCACCAGGCTATCTTCAGGTGTTACTGGAGCCACATCTGCAGAAAACAAAAAAAAGTAACCAAACTAAAAACCAGTGAGGGTAAAATAAGGGTAAAACCATCTTGACTTGTGGTATTCAAATGTAGCTGTAAATTCAACCTCCCTCATAAGCTAATTTGTTTGAAGTTATGCAAAACTTGGCAGGGAGCCAAGCTTGTTCCAATGGCTGATAATTTCTTTCTCTGGTTATTACATTTCTGTGTTTGCAATCATTTCTCATTCTGCTAATGTAATGTCATTTCTTGACAGACCACCCATCATCATTTAATTTTGTCTGCTGGGAAAACTGTGCCAGTCTATTCCTTTGCAAGGAAGGAGCCATATATCATAAGGTTTTTTAATCCTGATATGCAGTCAGAATTGATTATCCTGTAGTTCTTAATGTATACTACAGTAAGAGAATATGCAGATTTAAAAAAAAAATCATCTGCTACTTTTTCTTTAATTAATCTTTTGACTTTCCTTATATTTTTTTCAGGCACTTGGACAATATGGCTTTAACTGTGTAGAATTTGAGTAGGTAGGATAAATCCAAAGACAGGTTAAAACCCTGTTAAGTCTGCGTCTTGTCATGTAATTTTGCAATACCTATGCCTGAAGAGTAAAATTCACAGAATCAGTCAGGGTTGGAAGGGACCACAAGGATCATCTAGTTCCAACTCCCCCTGCCATGGGCAGGCACACCCTACCCTAGACCAGGTTGGCCACAGCCTCATCCATCCTGGCCTTAAACACCTCCAGGGATGGGGCCTCAACCACCTCCCTGGGCAACCCATTCCAGGCTGTCAACCACTCTCATGCTGAAGAACTTTCTCCTCACGTCCAGTGCCATATTCTATATCAAAGGACTTTATTAAAATCCAGAAAAGGATTATGACTGCTCAAGTAATAAACTTAGTTTATTTATTCACAGCTTGTTGATATGAAACTTCTTCTTAGTTCCTATCATGGAAAAAAGATGAAGTCTCAATAAATCAGAAAAATTTCAAGTCCAGTAAAGAGAACTGACTGCTGATAAGTCAAATTCTTGACATTCTGGACTTCATAGGTCTCAAAGGACATTTTATGTTTTAGGAGAAGAAACCTTTATGGATTTATTCAGGGAGGATATTTCCTGAACAGAATAATCAATCCAGAGCCTCTGTATATAATACCATGTAACTTCTTTGGTTCTATTACAGAGAAAGAGCCTACACAGAAAAAAAAATGTATGTGGTTGTTAATACTTCATCCTGATGAGAAACTGCTCTATGCTCAAGGTGCAGGGAGGTGGTGGAAGCCCCATGCCTGGAAGCCTTTAAGGCCAGGCTGGATGGGGCTCTGAGCAACCTGATCTAGTGTGAGGTGTCCCTGCCCATGGCAGTGGAGTTGGAACAAGATGATCCTTGCAGTCATTTCCAGCCCTGAGAATGTTGTGGTTCTATGCCTATGAACATTACCTGTATATCAGAGAATCCCATAAGCAGTGCATATAAAAGGATCCTTGCAACAAACCATCAGAAAAGAATTACAACTGGGTACATTTCATGCCCTTTCCACACAGCTCAACATGGTTTGGTGTATGTGGAGTTAGAATCAATGTCAGCTTAAGCTAGGAATCAATCAGGTGTTTTAACTGTAAAGAGAAAAAGATCTTTTTTCCACTTTTAAATGCCATGACTGACACTATACTAGTATAATGGGCAACTTTATTAAACAAACAAATAATACATTTCACCCTGTCCTTTTCTGGGTTTTACTTTTGGTTTTGTTTGCTTGTGTATTTTTGTTGTTGGTGGTTTTGTTTTAATGGGTGTTATACCATGTTGGGCTTAAACCCCTGTCCCAGGCCTTTTACAGTACTGATTGACTGGAGAGCAGCCAGGAAGAAAGGGACCTGGGGATACTGGTAGATAGTAGCTGAACATGAGCCATCTTGGCCTGGATGAGGAACAGTGTGGCCAGAAGGACAAGGGAGGTTATTCTTCCCCTGTACTCAGCACTGGTCAGGCCACACCTTGAGTGCTGTGTCAGTTCTGGGCTCCTCAATTCAAGAGAGATGTTGAGACACTGGAACGTGTCCAGAGAAGGGGAGTGAAGCTGGTGAGGGGCCTGGAGCACAGCCCTGTGAGGAGAGGCTGAGGGAGCTGGGGGTGTGCAGCCTGCAGAAGAGGAGGCTCAGGGCAGACCTCATTGCTGTCTACAACTACCTGAAGGGAGGCTGTAGCCAGGTGGGGTTGGTCTCTTCTGCCAGGCAACCAACAACAGGACAAGGGGACACAGTCTCAAGTTGTGCCAAGGGAGGTCTAGGCTGGATGTTAGGAGGAAGTTGTTGGCAAAGAGAGTGATTGGCATTGGAATGGGCTGCCCAGGGAGGTGGTGGAGTTGCCGTCTCTAGAGGTGTCCAAAACAAGACTGGATGGGCACTTAGTGCCATGGTCTGGTTGACTGGATAGGGCTGTGTGATAGGTCAGTGCAGTGTTTTTCATGTATCACAACTTATTCCAGATGCATTCCCTACAGGACACTGCATGGTTCAGAGTTAAAAGCTCTAATGCACGTTTGATCAATTTTACTTTGTCACTTGGAGGAAAAGCTGTCAAACTGTCATTAAACTAAGTTTCTTTGTGTTCTAAAGTACAAAAAAGTAATACTTCAAACAACACAAATGTCAGGCAAAGTGAACTTACTCTGCAATAGGGAGTGATCTAAGTAAAGCACCCCAGAGTATGAGTAATTACAATGGGACAAAATAACAAATGTCTCTAAGAAAAAAAAAATCATTTAGGTAGACAGCAAAAAAATTGCACAGCAGCTGCAATGAAAGCATTAATTTTTGTAATAGCCTCATAAAAGTTTTACAGACAAAGTTAAAATTCTGCAAATTGCTCTCTGGTGTTCCTTGTCTGCCCATGGAACACTGCTGTAGGGCCCAAGGAAGGTGCAGGTGAAGGAGGTGATGAGATGATTAATAAAGAAGAGCAACAAAGCTGGCAAAAGGTCTGGAGAACAAACGATGTGAGGAGAAGCTGAGGGAACTGGGGTCGTTTACTCTGGAGGAAAGGAGGCTGAGGGGAGACCTTCTGGGGAGACCTCTACAACTACTCTTCTCCCAGCTAACAGGACAAAAGAAAACAGTCTCATGTTGACCAGGGAGATTTAGATTGGATATTAGTAAAAGTTTCTTCACTGAAATTGTTGTTAAGCTTGGGAGAGGCAGCCCAGAAAAGTGGTGGAGTCATCATCCCTGAGAGTATTTAAAAGATATGTAGTGCTTGGGAACATGATTTTGTAGTGGGCTTGACTAAGTGCTAAATTAATGGTTGGACTCAATGACCTTAAAGGTTTCTTCCAACCAAAATGATTCTATGATAGACAAAAGAGTGCTAAAATACATTTGACATCAATGTAAATATAAAATATTTATATTAGTACTTGTGATTTCAGTTGTTCCATTTTTAAATGTGGCTTAAAAACCAAGCAAACAACAAAACAAAACACCTCAAAAAACAAACCCCCAAGCAAGCCAAAACCCAATGAAATGAACAACATGCTCTGCTGGGTGGAACATGCATTGAGATAATGAAACATAAACAGATGGAAAGGGAATCTTCAGAAAAAAAAAGTTGAAAAATCTCTTTAATCCTGACTTGGTCTGTAAAAAATCTTTAAGCATCCTGATATTATCATAAGCGTCCTGATATTATCATTGCCCTTAACATGGCCTGAAGTTCAGTAGATTGTTAAGTGTTTTGCTGAAATGGACCTTTTGAGTTGGTATTGTAATTTGCTTAGACACAGGCACACACATTTATTGTTTGTCTTTAGGTATCTTCTTTAGGTGTCTTCATGACTTCGGGTATCTAAGTCTTCATGTCTTTAGGTATCTAAGCCTTCATGTCTTTAGGTATGTAAGCCTTCATGTCTTTAGGTATCTAAGTCTTCATATCTTTAGGTATCTAAGCCTTCACGTCTTTAGGTATCTAAGCCTTCATGTCTTTAGGTGTCTTTAGGTATCTTAAGTCTTCACGTCTTTAGGTATCTAAGTCTTCACGTCTTTAGGTATCTAAGCCTTCATGTCTTTAGGTATCTAAGCCTTCACGTCTTTAGGTATCTAAGCCTTCATGTCTTTAGGTATCTAAGCCTTCATGTCTTTAGGTATCTAAGCCTTCATGTCTTTAGGTATCTAAGTCTTCATGACTTTAGGTGTCTAAGTCTTCATGTCTTTAGGTGTCTAAGTCTTCACGTCTTTGGGGTTTTTTGCACAAATCATCCAGTATCATTGACAAGTCCCCAAACAAAAGCCTTGGTTTCAATAATTTGTTGTATTGAATATCAATGATGATAAAACTTCCCTTTTGGTAGTCTGGAGTCATATCTATGCTAAACACACAGTTCTGAAGGGATAGAGCAGTCCCAGAGGGCATGAGCACACTTCTTTTCCACCTAAAGGCACACATGTGCATGACCTTTCTCAGTAGGATCTTCAAGAAAACTGTTTAGCCTGGACACTGAGTTTTTTAATGACTATTATGACATTTTTCTGAAGATGTATTGAATCTTATATTATCTTTGTGGTCTCTTAGGTTGAACAAAAAAAATAATAATAGAAAGAGTTCTTATTTTCAGCTCTGTGCAAGCATGACCACTTACTAGTTATACACTGACCTTCCCTAGCAACTGAAGGACTAAGCCATACTCTGGGTCTGAAGAGAAAGTTGAATTACTGGGATATTAATTATTTCTGGAGTTATAGTGAATGAATTCCCTCCCTACTCCCCACTTGTTTGTTTTTTTCTTTTTCCCAGCACAAAATTTAGAGCAGTGCCATGACTATTTTATTTTAAGAATAAAAAAACCAATTGTGATTATAAATCTGGAGCTGGTGCACTTTTCTTTATTATTCCTAGAATAATTTTCCAGGCAAAACCATAAACCTTTCTTTAAAAAATAGTAGTCTTGTACCTTTCAATCTTTTTTTTTTCTACTCAGAATTTTGATTTAATAGAAATTTACTTCAGAAAGCTTTTGCAATAAGGTTTGGAGGGTGGTGAAAAGAGGACTTCCCTATGGAAAGAAATCATAAAATGGTCTGAGTTTGAAGGGAACTCCAAACGTCATCCAGTCCAATCCTTCTGCAGTCACCAGGGGCATCCTTAACCAGCTCAGGTTGCCCAGAGCCCTGTCCAGCCTCACCTTGAATATCTCCAGGGACAGCACCACAACCACCTCCCTGGGCAAGATGAGGAAAGAGATTAAAATTTAAGATCAGGCTGTCCTAGATCAGCAATTAGGTACATCTGTGCTTACAAAAGAATAGGTGCAGTGATTAGTGTGCACACACTCTTGTCACATTAATGGACTTGGTTTAAAGAGAGGGCTCTGTGATGGAATATGCAAAATTAATAACCTGTATTAATTTTGATATCCAGGCAAAGATTGTTAATAACTATGAAAACTGTTTATTAACACTAACCCTTGCCAGAAAACTTATTCACGAGGTTCAAAATGCAGAGTTTGGAAATTTATACATGCAGGGAACAGGCAAAACTAGAGCACTTATTTCTTAAAGTGGCAAAGGCAAACATCATACTGGAAGAGAAGATTCTTGCAGTTGATTATACTGTGTGCTGTTAATTATACTGCTTGTCCACTAGAGGACACAGCAAGCTCCTTTCTGCTTATGGCAGAAGGCAATTAGTGAATTACAGGAGGCTTTTAAGTATTTACTCACAAAATATTATCAGACGGTACCCAAAGTACATGGAGGGGTTGCTGCTGGTGTTTCCCAGGCTCTTTTCTCAGGAAGCTGGGAGTCTATAGCACAGTCTCTGACCTGGTTCCTCTTGATTCCTGATTCAGCAGGAGCCTTGCAGAGGGTTAGGCAGGATGCAATGAGGCAGCAGCAGCACATCGTGCTCCCTGCTCATCCCTTTTTATCAATACAGCCAGAGACTAATGGGTCTTTGGACATACTTTGGACATACTTTCAGGTATATCAGTGAGAAAAGGAGGA
>WAAF01012827.1:0-18278 GCA_013400475.1 Tricholaema leucomelas
CTTCCTTAAGGTTATTATATTTTTTTCCCCTAGTAGTTTATTTCTCTTTTCCCTGTTACACTTAAACTATAAGAAATACAATTTCATCCTTCCCTGACTTTCAAAAAAAAAATCCATGTTGTGGTGAGTTTATTCTACCGGGGAAGGGATCCACCCTAACTGGGACAGTTAGCCTTTTAATCATGCCAGAAATTAAGCAATGACACACAATTTAAGTTCAAACATAATTGAAATTATTTTTTTAAGTTTATTTGGCAACATGGCTGGGGTTTTTTTGCATTACTGGTATATGCAGAGTAAAATCACACAAAAACTCCTTTACAAATGATTTGAGTAAAAATTATTGCCTTGTTCACTCAGCATGAGCGTATGAGCATCGGTTTCTGTTATCTATTTAGTTTTTGCAATTTTTAGAAGGTTTTGAATCATTTCTCTATCATGAAACTCCTTTCCCTTATGACTTATTTCCAGTGAGATGGTCTAGAGATTCAAATTTAAATTGATCAGCGTGATTATCACTGGACTTCAAAGATTGAATGAAAATTTTGCTGAGATTAAGTTAATCTCTTTGTATTTGAACCTAGTTTCCAGTGAAGTGCTGGAAATATCTATTATAGTTGAGTAGTGCTAGATGGGTGCTTATCAGGTCCTGTTAGAAACTCAGCAATTTTCTTTTTCCTTATCTCTTTCCATAATGCTACACAGTTCATTTTGTTGTAGTTTATTGGCAGGCATTGTAGATTTGACCAACAAAATCAATGTTTAGTGATGGATCCAGGTATATTCACTGAGCAATTCAGAGGCGTAGAAGAGTTGTATGTTAAGAATTTGCAGAAGACATGAAGTACCTTGCAAGCTAGAAACAAATCCTATATCTTAGACTTATCCTAACTCTAGGCAGGAAGAACTGGATGTACAAATTAATAATGTCTACTAAATCATTTTGGATAGAGAACTGCACATATATTGTTATCAAACCTCTGCCTGTCTCTAGGCTTGACATAACAAACTTTATTTCTTCTTTAGGGGAAAACACAACTTAAATCACTATTTCTTCTGTGTTCCACAGTCCTTACATCTATGTCGATGGCATAACATGAAATAAAGGGTCAAAGCAAAAAGTATTTTAATACTTTTTCTAGTAGAGGGAAGTATTTTTTTCCCCTTTCCCTTCCCCTGGCTATGAATTGCTAAAAGCTCCTAAAACTTCTTAAACAGAAATCCTCTTATGTGTGCAAAGATAGTTCTTAGGAAAATTACAACACAGAGCAAAATGTGTGAGTAGCACAATGACCTCAGCTTGCCTAGACATAGCAGTTGGGAAGTAACGACATCACAGCTAAGAAAATCCCACACAGCATCCCAGTATGATTATGCAGGTGACCTCTGGTCACAGGTTATCATACTGCTGGCTCCTAGGTGCCTTAGGTCATTTCGGCTGCCCATACCTCTCAGGGCAAGATGGAAGTGTGTGATCAGTCAGTGCTGGAGGAGATGGGTGGGCTTTCCCATGTGATGTAGGTTAAGGATTAATTGTCCTAGAGGTAAATTTCTCCAGAGGTCTAGATAGACTCAAGGGGGCTTACAGTGCATGTCCTTATATAAGAGGCAGACATCCTGGTCATATCTCTCTCTTGCCTTTCTGCTGTGAGCATATGGCTACTGCTGTCACTTTGGTTTGTGTGGGAGTGAGGCCTGGCTGGCAAGGTATTTCTTACTGCATAGCTGAGGCCTACTCTTGACCTATCTCGGGACAGGCATGGGCAGTGAGGTCTAAGATAGACCTACTGTGGCATAGCATTGGGAGGAGGCTTGGCCGGTTAAGGCCTGTTGAGGCCTGGTTAGGCGCCCAGCTGGGGAGCTGGGTCAAGGCTGATTCTGAGTGTATATATATATACCCTTTGTGCCTTGACAACTTTTGTATTTTTGTTTACTTTTGTAAATAGTATTTCTATCGAGCCTCCACTTCGGTGCAAGTGTTTCTATTTTCACTCCTCAAGTAAAATACCTTCTGTCCCAACTCAACCAGGACACCATGTGATCACAGAATCATGGAATGACACTTTGGAAGAGCACCCTGAAGGATCATCTGCTCCAACCTTTCTAGTAGTGGTGTAGTTCAGATGAGATGGCCCATAATGCTGTCAAGCTGAGTCTTAAAAATGTCCAACGTAGGTAAATGCCTTGCATTTTTTGGCAGATTATTTCAATATGTAACTGTTGTCATGGTGAAAAAAAATTCTTCTGGAATCCATCCAGAATCACAGAACATTAGAGGTTGGAAGGGACCTCCAGACACCATTTGAGTCCAACCTCCCTGCCAAAGCAGTATCACCACGTGAGTTTTGAAAGTCTCCAGAGAAGGAGACTCCACAATCTCTCTGTGAAACCTTTTGCAGAGGTCTGTTACCCTCACTGTAAAGAAGATTCTCCTCATGTTGAGGTGAAACCTTTTATGTTCAAGTTTGTGGTACTTTTGTGTTCGAGTTTGCAGTCAGTGGTACTTTCTGTCCATACATGTGGCTTTGTCATACTTTTTTTTTGTGTGTGTATGGTTGGTTTTTACTTTTTGTTTGTTTTGGTTTGCTGTTTTATTTCTTTTCCTCTTTTTTTTTTTTTTTCCTCATTTTTTGCTCTTTAAACAGATGTCTTTGGGCAGGAAGCCTTTACAGAATTACTGCAGTAAACAGCCTGGGTGAGTTAACTTCCTCCAGCAGTAAAAAAAACAAACAAACAAAAAATGCACTTAGGCTGGCAATTTCAAAACTTGAGTGTTATTGCTGATCATGGCAAATGCAGCTGGCATGTAAAAAAAGTTTGTAAACTGGATTATAAGCATAGGCAGCACACAAAGATTTTACAAGCAGGCTTTGTGAAAATGAGTTACTGAAATGTCCTAAGACTAATTTCTAGATGTTAAGCAGCACCCCAATTTGTGGCATGCATATAGAACAATAAGCTTAACTTAAATTTGACCCCTGTCAAACATCAAGTTCCTAATGCAATATTTGTGAATGAATGGAAAACTAAAACTAAACTAAAAAACCCTCAGCTCATGATAACCATTTTGCCCTATAAAGTCTGAACTGTCATCTCACCATGCTTTGCAAATATTTGCAAATAATCTACTCAAAGGGGGAAAAAAATAAAAAACCCAAACAAAACAAACCCAACCCCCCCCTTTTTTTTTTTTCTTTTTATTTTTAATATTAAACAATTCAACTAAATCTTTGTTCTATTTTTGTGTGTCCAGATGGACTTGATACAGGAATCCTTACTGCCTAGGGATATCGAGATGCCATGGTGGTATACAGAAGAAACAGAACCAGGAAAATTTAAAACTTCAAATGCTTATTATCCCTAGACTTAAACTGAATGAAGTCTCTTCTAAGAGTAAATAGAACTTTTTGTTACTCCACAACACAGATATTACAGAGATTGTGAAGCTTCAATAACAAGCTGGACTCTGAAACCTTAACCTGCTTCTTCATGGCAACCTTTATGTTTGAACTTGTCATAGTGTCTGGAATTCATCCTTGGATAAATCATTTAACTATTGCTGGCAACATTTCATATTATTTTCCACTCTGAGGAGGACCAAAAATTAATAAAAGCTCAAGAAAATACAACTTTATTATTAATATAATTATTTAAGAATGACTGGGTTTCTTGCAGCTTACTTAGAATCATAGAATCATAGAATCAACCAGGTTGAAAGGGACTTCCAAGATCATCCCATCCAATCCAGCCCTAGCAGAAAAATTGAAAAGTGAAAAAAAATTAGAATAGAATAGAATAGAATCGACCAGGTTGGAAGAGACCTCCAAGATCATCCAGTCCAACCTAGAACCCAGCCCTAGCCAGTCAACCAGACCATGGCACTAAGTGCCTCATCCAGGCTTTTCTTGAACACCCCCAGGGACGGTGACTCCACCACCTCCCTGGGAAACCCATTCCAATGGCAAATCACTCTCTCTGTGAAAAACTTCCTCCTAACATCCAACCTATACCTCCCCTGGCACAACTTGAGACTGTGTCCCCTTGTTCTATTGCTGGCTGCCCGGCAGAAGAGACCAACCTCCACCTGGCTACAACCTCCCTTCAGGTAGTTGTAGACAGCAATGAGGTCATCCTTGAGCCTCCTCTTTTTCAGGCTAAACAACCCCAGCTTCCTCAGCCTCTCCTCGTAAGGTTTGTGTTCCAGGCCTCTCATCAGCTTCCTTCTGTTATATTCTTCCTAGTCCTCTGAAGTAAACATTTTAAAGAAAAAATAAAAAAGAAAGTAATTTTGCAGAGAAAAAGAGACTCAGAGCATCAGAAGACAAAGGTGAAAGTTTAATTTCACATATGATGAAAAGCTCAACATGAGCTTACAGTGTGCACATGCAGCCCAGACAGCCAACCATGTACTGGGCTGCATCAAGAGAAGTGTGGCCAGCAGGGCGAGGGAGGTGATTCTCCCCCGTTACTCTGCTCTCCTCAGACCCCACCTGGAGTACTGTGTGCAGTTCTGGAGCCCTCAACACAAGAAGGACATGGAGCTGCTGGAGCAGGTCCAGAGGAGAGCCACGAAGATGATCAGAGGGCTGCAGCACCTCTGCTATGAGGACAGGCTGAGAGAGTTGGGCTCTTCAGCCTGGAGAAGAGAAGGCTTTGAGGAGACCTTAGAGTGGCTTTCCAGTATCTGAAGGGAGCCTACAGGAAGGCTGGGGAGGGACTATTTACAAGGTCTAGTAATGTCAGGATGAGGGGTAATGGGTTTAAACTGGAAGAGGGGAAATTTAGACTGGATGTTAGGAGGAAGTTCTTTGCAGTGAGGGTGGTAAGACACTGGAACGGGTTGCCCAGGGAGGTTATGGATACTTCCTCCCTGGAGGCATTTAAGGCCAGGCTGGATGAGGCCTTGAGCAGCCTGCTCTAGTGGGAGGTGTCCCTGCCTATGGCAGGGGGTTGGAGCTGGATGATCCTTGAAGTCACTTCCAACCTAAAGCATTCTATGATTCTATATAGTATAGAAAAAATATTTTAGGCAAATTCTGCTTTTGCATGGATGAAGCAAACCACAAATGTATCTACCTTTAATGTGTGTGCTACTTTATTTTGCAAACATGGAAATCACTTTGTAGGAGGAATACTATCATGGCTTGGTAGTCTGTTCTCTTCATGTCTAGAGAAACTTGCATGGCAACATGTTTCATCTATTGCTTGTATAAGGGAAGGGGAGGGGGCAAGATCTGGCTAAGAAAAAAAAGGCATGAGCTACAGGATAAATGTCCATCAGACAACGGACTCTTCCTGTGTATGTAGTAATTTACAAATTTTTCCATCCTTTCCTGGTCCCTTGGGATGTGGTTCTATAATCGCTAAATGTTCATGAATGAAAACATTTTTTTCATGTCTTTCATATCTCCCAATAAGAAACTGCTTCATCTTCCAGATGTTTTATGAACATTGAAGAGATTTGTTCCAAAATCTTAAGCTTCACTGAAGTAAGAAATATATACAGGTCCTTTACTCTGGGTTCATGTAATTTTTTTTTCCCTTAATTACTTTGGGAATTCAACAATTTCTTATGAGTACTTCAAAATGAAGAAATGCTTTTGTGCTTTTTATCACCAAGACTTAACCAACTTGAGAGATCAAATGAGCCATCATCTGGAATTCAGTAGAGACTTTTCTTTCTTCTTTTACCATAACAAATGTCTGTTTAGATAATAAATATTTTTGAAAAGAGTAAATACTCATTGATGTTATATGATTGAATGCATATAGTAATTTAAAGCAAGTCATTACAGTTGACTTTTAATATTACAAGGTATTGCTTTCCAGCTTTCTAAACACCTTTCTTTAAACTTCATTCTTGTTCATGGTTTCAGGATAAATCTCCATTATTTTTCATCTATGTAACTTTTTCGACTAGGCAGGCAATGCTTCTTATATAAACCTTTGTATTTTATGCATTTTTAGGTTACATATTCAGAGATAGTTATTTTACTTACTGGTTTGTGTTATTTTCATTGAAATCTTCTGGCATTTTTCATTACAGTGCACCCACATGAAGTTTTATGGGGATGTCGCAAATTCCACTTTCGGATTTGCCTTCAAAGGATCACAGGACCACAGGATCACAAGGTGTTAGGGGTTGGAAGTGACCTCTGAGATCATTGAGTCCATTCCCCCTGGCAGAGCAGGACCACAGACCAGAGCAGGTCACACAGGAATGCATCCAGATGGGTCTTGCAAGTCTCCAGAGAAGAAGACACCACCACCGCTTTGAGGAACCTATTCTAGTGCTGCATGACCCTCACACTGCAAAATTTCTTCCTCATGTTGAGGTGGAACTTCCTGTTTACATCCATTGCCCATTGTCCTATCACAGGGCACAAATGAGCAGAGCCTGTCCTTTGCTTCTCAATCTGCTCCTCTTCAGACTAAAATGCCCCAGGTCTCTCAGCCTTTCCTCACCAGTCAGTACTCCACTCTCTCAAACATTCTTGTAGCCCTCTGTTGGACTCTCTCAAGTAGATTCCTGTCCCTCTTAAACTGGGGATCCCAAAACTGAAAGCAATATTCCAGGTGGGGTCTCACCAGGGCAGAGCAGAGGAGGAAGTGAAACTCCCTTGTTCTGCTGGATACACTCTTCCTAATGTGACCCAGAATCCCATTGGCCTTCTTGGCCACAAGCGCACATTGTTGTCCCATAGATAGCTTGTTGTCCACCAGGACCTTCTCTACAGGGCTGATCTCTAGCAGATCACCACCTAACCTGTACTGGTGTAGGTTATTATTCCTTCCTGGGTGCAGAACTCTGCAGTTATCCTTGTTGAACCTCATCAGGTTTCTCTGTGCCCAGCTGTCCAGTCTGTCCAAGTCTCACTGAACGGCTGCACAGCCCTCAAGTCTATCAGCCAAGCCTCCCAGTTTGGTATTGTCAGCAAACTTGCTGAGCAGACACTATCAGTCTGTCTGCCTTTTCCCTCATCAATGTCATTGATAAAGATATTGGACCCAGCACTGTTCCCTTTCCATTTACTGCTGAGGCAGTTTCCTATTTCAGCTGAAAGTGTTTGTATCAACTGATACGAGAGACCAAGAAAGATGTGTCTATTACACTTCTGCACAGTTGTGATGCTGTAGATGGATTCAGTAGTTTTCTCAGTAGAGACACATGGGTTCTTCTCAGTGTGGGCTGAATTTCCTTAAAACCCTGAATTTCCTCAGACCCCTGAAGTGCAAGTACGAAAGTTTCCTTTCTAGGCGTATTGCACCATTGTATTTTTCACGTAATCTGCAAAATGATGGCCACCTCCCTTAACTAAAATGTTCTCCTATTTTATTTGTATGAAAAGTAAAGAGGAAGTTGAGAGGTCTCAGTCTATCAGTGCAAGCAAGTATATGCTTCAAAAAGTCTGCTTCTAATATTTCAGACCTAAGGGAGAGCTTGCACTCTTTTGGAACTTCTCTGCTTCTCTCCAGCTTTGTCAGTCACCAAATAATGACAACAACAATGAAAAAAAAAAAAAACCAAAAACAAAAAAAACAACAAAACAAAACCAAAACCGAAGCCCCAAACATATTACTTTCCTTTTTCTGTTATTTTATTGTGGGTCTGAAATAGAAATCACAAATGACCTTTATTCTCAGTTTCCCACCATTTAATGAAATAATGAACACCAGTTACATCTACTATAAACAGTGTTATTAAAGAGGGACTCTAAAGCAATACGTAAAATAAGGCTTCCTATGAAAACACACTCAACCTGTAGATATATTTCAACCAAACAGTTTTTCTGCAGTCATATGTGTGCAAAAGCTAGCTGGAGACTAAAGAGTAAAATATCTACAGTCAAGCCAAGCAAAAGAAGGATGAAACAGATTTGTTCTTACCCTTCTGGCTTATGCCTATTGTGTAGCCACACAGCACAATAACATAATATTGATAACTTCAGAGTGAAAACAGTCTTATTAAGACTTTGTAACAGCCTGTACCTTGCATTAACTTTGAAATAGTGCAGATATTGTAAGCTGTGATCTGAAACTTAGGATGCTCAAGTACTTTTCAATGCTCATTATTTTTTTTTTTCAATGTCCACTAAATATTCTGTGTTGTAAGGATAATTACAACTGGTCACAGTTTCAATCAAACTATTCATAAAATAAATATTCACAAAAAAACTAAGCATAAAAGCATAGAATTAAAGCAGTTGGAAAAGACCTTTAAGATCGTCAAGTCCAGACATTATCTATGTCTACCAGATGTGATGATAAATAATGTCTCTTTTTGTGTCTTTTAGAATAGGTATCCTTCAGGAATGGATATCCAACCACCTCCCTGGGAAGCCTACTGCAGTGTTTGCTAACCCTTTCAGAGAAGAAATTTCTTTTAATATCCAATTTAAACCTCCCCTGGTGCAAATTGAGGGTATTTCCTCTTGTCCTATCAGTATTTGAACTCCTAAGAAAACTTATTTTATTTATTATTTGTGTCTATGATACCTCACGTATTTGCTTACACTATATCTGCCTATTTAAACAAACAATTGAACAAACAAAACAAACAAACAAAAAAAAAGTAGATATCAGAAATAAAGTCTTCTGAAGATTATAATACCATGTATCACCTTTTGTAATACGTGCATTTCTCCTTTTGGAATAGTGTACTTGCATCTGCTTCTATTTATAACTATGATTCACAGAGTCATAGATTGATTAGGTTTCACAGAATGATTTAGATTGGAAGAGACTTTGAGGAGTTAAGGAGGGGTTTGAATCTGGGTTAGAAGTGAATTGTAATGAGGCTGATATAAAAATTATTAAATAGCTTATTGAATATATAAAATTTCCCCAAACTTATTTACAATTAACACACAGAGATTCCATTATGTGGTTTGGTAAAACTAATTTTGCAGAGTCAGATTAAATGATTTAGGAAAGGTTTTAGAAATTTTAAACAAATGGAGAGTCTTGCAGCACAAACTGCTCCTTAAATGTTAAACATAAACTTCCACAAACTTCAGAAAAGAGAGTTGTTTTACTCACTGGTTAGAGTATCTATATTTGTAATCCAAAAGTATATGTAGAAGCATAAATGAGGCAAAATATAGTCCCAGCCACATGGTAACCTTCCACCTGGTGATGATGCGGTGGAGCTTTGCTGCTTCTGTAGCTCAGATTGAGCACATTGTCTGAGAAGACCCATGGACGCAGGGCAAATCCTCCATGGCTCTCAGGAGGTCATCAGAGTGGTCAGCCACCTGGGTGAAACGGGATCCAAGTTTACAAGCTGGAGCAGTCCAATTGGGTGCTGTGTATAGCAAAGGAGTCAGCCCTTGGGCTGGAATGGCTGGCGGGCTGGCAGGTCCCGGTGTCACAGCTCGTTGTTAGGTCGTTGCCTAGACTTGGCTAGAATTAAACCAGATTCGGGCTTAGCTAAGCTCAAGTGGGCAGCTGTATGCCAGCACGGGACAAGCTGTTTCAGTCCCTTGGCTCAGTGTGGAAGACGGGTAGGGTCAGGTCTTCCCTCCGTGGGGGAGGCAAGTCCTCAGCTATGCACGGTGCAAAGCACACAAGGCAAAGAGGTAGCAGACAAAACAAATGCAGCAGCAGGAAACAAACAAGTTGACTAGGTTTCTAAGCATTTTGATGAGTGCCATTTACCAATAGCAACAGATGAAAACACCCCTAGAAGTAATCCTAAATTATTTAATCAAAAAAGGGAGACGCATGTGCCTAGGATTTGTGACCTGTGTTCACTAAGGACAAAGCAGGGTAAAAAACAAGGCCAAAGACAGTGTCTCTGTGATAGACTGAGAGGCGCAGCACCAAGGCTTTTGTCCACTTTTCTGCTTCTTCCACTCGGGAAGAAGGGGTAGTGGGGTAAAGTGGTTATTTGGGTAGATGTTTTGGATATGTCTTGGATATGTATTCTAGATATAATTTGGACCTTCCACTACAGGAGGATCATTTAGTTCCAACCCCACTGCCATAGCCAGGAGCACCTTCTACTAGACCAGACTGGTCAAGGTCTCATACAATCTGTTCCTGAACGTCTCCAAGGAGGAGGAATCCACAACCTCCCTGTACAACCTGCTCCAGTGTCTCACCATCCTCACTTTACAGAATTTCAACCTAATATCCAGTCTAAATTTGCCTTCCTTGAGCATACATCTATTACCTCTCTTCTATCTCTACAAACGCCTGTAAAAAGTCCCTTCCTGGCTTTCTTGTATGCCTCTTTCAGGTACTGGAAAGCTACTATAAGTTGTCCGCACAGCCTTCTTGTGTCCAGCCTGACCAGTTCCAACTATTGCAGCCTGTCCTGATACAGGAGGTTCTCCAGCCTTCTGATCATCTTTGTGGCCCTCCTCTAGACTCACTTTAGCAGCTCTGTGCCCCCTCTTATGCTGAGCGCACCAGAACTGGATGTGGTACGCCAAGTGTGTCTTGGGAGTGCAAAGGGGAAGAATCACATCCCTTGATCTGCTGCCTACATTTTTCCTAATGCATTCTCAGATATTGTTGCCTTCTCATCTGCAAGCACACATTCGTGGCTTTGTTGAGTTTGTCATCAGCTGACACCTCCAAGTCCTTCTCCTTGAGACTTCTCTCTATCCATTCCTCACCTAGCCTGTATTTATTCTTGGAATTGTCCAAACCCTAGCACTTGGCCTCATGGTCTTGGGCACACCTTTCAAGCTTGCCCAAATCCCTCTCGAAGGCACCCCTTCTCTCCAATACATCAACCAGACCACACAGCTTGGTGTGATCCACAAATTTCTGAGGGTTGTGATGATCCCAACACAGAAAAGTTCTTCAGCACAGGTGTACAGCTGTGTTACTGCTGTAATTGTCTAATATCAGCTGACAGTTGAGGTGGGTATTATGCTGTATTATTTAAATTGAATATTTTACAGAAATAGTTTGTCATTCCAACAAACCTGAAGAATTTTGGACTTCCTCCTTAACTATTTTATAGTATAAAAATTTTTGATTAAATTCTGTAGTATTTATTATTAGGTGATAACTGCTTTATTTTATACACAAATTTTTTAGCGGGCATCTGAAGTAGCTAGGTATACAGCCCATATCACTAAAAATTTGCTTGTTCCTTCACACTTATTTTCCTAGAAGTGTTGGTATTTGAAATACATGGTGAGATGACAATTAACTTACCTGTTACCAGTAAGAAGCAAGTTCATTTGTGCATGTCTTTCTACGTTACTGTGAAATCCTACTGTCTTTTCCAGTCATTGTTTATTGAGAAAGATTTGTCTAAAGGACAGCTATCCTGATTACAAGCTCTTGGAGCAGCAAGAGCACTCTCATTTTTTTTTCCATTTGAAGAGGATAGGCTAGTATGATCATGACCTTGAGTCACTCAACAGATAGAACACAGGTACACAGCAGTAATAAAAAAAAACAATTGTACATGTGTTCATATGTAGAGACATTGATTCATGTGTTACTTGGCACTAGGGAATTTAAGAGAATAATAAGGTGCCTGCTTTTACTTTTTAAAAACAGTGACAAACAGAAAATGATTGATTGCAATGAAGAGAATTGCACAATACAATGTCCTCCTGACTAGATAAATGCATTGAAAATGTGAAAGACCAGTAGATGATATATAGCAAAATAAATATGAGTTCTTAGTGGAAAGAAAGCAAAACCCTCTGTTATTTTCAGACATTTATAGGAAGAGTTTCTGGTAGGAAATGGAGGAAAATAGTGTTTTTTAGACATAGGACTGCTTATAAATTCACCTGAATACCATCATAATTATTTGCAATTTGCATTGTAGTGCAAACTTCTAGCCCGATATAGAAGGCTAAGTATTCAGTCTCACAATAGTACATGATATACATCATTGTAGAGAACACTGTATGAATAATAGTGAAGAAAAAAAAAAGATCTTAAAAGCAACCGCACAACACTGGCTGCTTTGATGATAGGCAGTAATTGCAATAGCAGGAATTCATAATATTGCAGTGGGAATTGTGGCAAAGGCAATTTTTCTTCTCTCCCTCCAGTATTTCTTGGGAGCCATTTCAATTGCTAGGATATTTGACTGGCATGAGCTATTTGAAGGAACTTCTCAGTGTGACTTGCAGTGACTCAGATCTGATGGTTCATAAATGGACTGTTAAAAGAAAATACAGAAAGATAGCGTCAGTAAAATATTGCTGCAGAATCCATCCTTTTATCTTGCTCTTTGTAACAAGCAGTGAATTCTGTAGCAATATTTGGAACTGATATGTATTAGTATCCTGGTATCAGCTGAGGTAACGCTAATTTTCTTCCTAGTAGCTGTTAGAGTGCTGTGCTCTGGATGTAAGGGGAGAATAATGGCATGGTCAATAAAGCCATGGTTTAGCACCAGACTGAGAGAACAGTTGGACTTGATCTTAAAATTCTTTTCCAACCAAATTGGTTCTATGATTCTGTAACATACTGATATTAGCTGTCAATGATCAGAGTTACACTTAGTCAAGAACTTTCTAGCTTCTCACACTGCCCTGGCTGTGAGGAGACTGCAGCTGCACAAAAAGCTGAGAAGGAACACAGCCAGGACACTGGACCCAAATAATTCAAAGGGATATTCCATGCCATATGACGTGCTCACTATATAAACTTGGAGGGAGTTGACTATTATTATTGATATTGCTGTTATTATTGTTGCTTCCTTTTCTCTCCTTTTAAGGTTACTTTTTTTTTCTTGGTTCTTTGGGTTTTTTTATGTTTGTTTTTTTTTTTCCCAGATGTTTCTCTCCTGCATTCCATTGGTGGGAAGTAAATGAATGGCTGTGTGGTGCTTAGCTGCCTGCTGGGTGTGATGAGTTGCAAACTTCCACACCACCCCCCCCCCCCCCAGTAAATTTACCAGACCAGCACAGACAGATGGGAAGTAAGATAAAGCTCTATTTTACAGCAAAGCTAAATTTACAAGCATATATACAAAATATATTTACATGTATTCACAATTATATAGAAATGCTACAGAAATCCAATCTTCCCCCCCCCCAACACAGACAAAGAAAAGCCTAGAAGGCTCCAACGCCAACCCTCCCTCTGTCCAGATAGCAAACAAGCAACAAAGGTCACATTATATGCTCAGTCAAGGTTAGTGCAGGAGTTAGAGAGAAGTGAACAGATCCAGCTCCCAAGAGCCAAGAAGAAAGGATTGTTTATACATTAGCTTTGTAGACTTCTTAGCAAACCAACGAATGATATAGACTTTATAATTATTTTTCTTTCACATACAATGCCCTACTCATTCAGATTACGCACAGAACTGTCAGGAAAGTCCTGATTTCTCTTGCTGGAATATTCCAATAAGCCTTAAACCACCACAGTGGGTTAAACCACAACTGATCAACTCTGATATACACTCCCCAGAGTATACTAAAATAGGGCAAGAGTAAGGGAAAATACGGGAATTCTGCAGGAAAAGGTAGTTGTTCATTCAAGCAAAGAGAAGTGACAGAGGATCAGCATTTTGTTTAAGGCAGAAGGAAACAGATCTACATCACACAGAGAGATATTTTTTAATCAATATAAGATAGCTGAACTCAGTGGTAAATTAAGTTACCTGGTTATAATGAGGAGAAGTGAAAGGGATAATAAATCAAGTAGAGTGCAAACAACACTGTATCTAGCAGATCTCATCTGGTGGAGGGTAGGAACAATCTGAATTTTGATGAGAAACATTTTGGTAGAGTTCAAGAAACTGTACTGGAAACTTTCTAAGATGCCACTGCATTCTAACTTCATTTATAACTGGAGACAGGAATCTAGACAGTCATTTGTAAGTAATATCTTTAAGAAGACATGAAAAGGAGGTAAGCCGAGAATATATATTGGGAGATTTATATTGTTTGCCTGTCCTTTGCAATTACTCATGAATGTTCTAAATATGAAGCAGAAATTTTCATTGCCTCTACATACTATCATGTCTTAAAAGTATGTGGCCTGCCATTTATACACACTGAGCATTCTGGCACTTCTGGAGCAATTCCCTTTACTTCCTTAAAACTTATTTTGTCTTAGTGTCACTGACAGACTTGAGATAGCACAGTCCTAAGTGAAGCTCAATAATGCACACCTATGTCTGCAACCTCAAACTTTCACATCAGTAAGGATGAAAGTACCTGAGAATTCAATTATCTAAGCATTACTGAGAATTTTTATTCAACCTTTTGTAAATTTGATAATGAAGTTTTAGGTTTTTTTAACTCCCAAGATGAAATTCTCCAAGATTTTCTCCTCTCATCCACAAGAAGCAATGAGACTTTAATGCCTTTCTCAATTTGGTAGAGACCTGTGCTGTGTGTTTGTACACATCCTCATTCTTATGAACTTTTCATTTAAGTTGATTATTTTCCATGAGCATTCCCAACAGTCCTCTGATATCTACCCCTCATCTGAGAAACTGAATGCAAGACAGAGCAGAAAGCTTTATTTATGAAGAAATTTATGTACATATGTATATATTTATTTAGAATGTTATTTAAGTAGTAATTTATTTTAGAACATACTTGGCTCAGAAAAAAAAAAAAAGGTTTAAAATTTCCTACCACCAAATAAAATATTAGACTACTGGAATATCAGCTACATGTTCTTTTTTTTAAGACATAATTTCAGTTTAAATGACTTACACTTCTGTAGATGTACTTGTAAAAAATTGCTATCATATGGGACACACATAGTTCAGAAGTAATTCTGTATAAATAACCATGTGAATGCTTACTAGAGCTTTCACTCTATTTTCAGCAGTTTTCCTGCTCTTCCATCTTTGAGCAGAATTAAACTAAATCAGCATGGGTTTATATTATTTTTTAAGATTAAACAATTGAAGCAAATTGAGAGGAATGGTTTGTGGTTTGGCAGGAAAAAGATATAGAAAGGCCCTTGCCCTAATATGTTTATCAACTGCAGCTCAGAAATAGACTGCACATCTTAGCTGTTTGTCACTTTTCCTGAATCCTCAGGACCCTACCTGCTGTGGCCACCCAGTGCTTTAGGTATCTGACCTTAACCAAAAAAATCATGAATTGCTGTTATCCTTAACTGGTGCAGAGAAGAAAGACTGCACATCTAACTATAATTTAATTTCCTTAGACAAACTCACCACAGAAAGCTTTTGTGCATCAGGAAACAGCCCAGGTAGCAGACTTCAAGAAAAAGAAACTTTCAGTCTACAGGTTTTTCCCACCCATTCCAACACCCCTCTGAAATCTTTATTTTTCTGACATTGTATTGAGGTTGGAAAAAGGAGAACAGAAAGAAACTGCAGTTTTATTTTCCTGTGTAAGTATTGCACACTGTAATCAGGAAATTCTCTCTTTACTGGTCAAGCACACTGAGTTACTAGTTATAATAGAGAAAATACATAATATATATTATGACAGAGAAAAAGGCATTGGAATATATGTGCAATCTTCATTGACAATGACACCAAGCTATAAAGCGTCTTTCTTTTCGTGGTCATGTCTTGATAATGAATTTCATACAGAGTTTTAGGAAATGAAGGAAAGCATTAGCAACCAGAAGCCAGTAAAGACTGAAGACCCTCTTTGAAGGCTTATAAATTCTCCAACTTTTTTCTTATGCGAAGAAAGCACAGGAACATACATTGTAAACTGTTTGCCTAGCTATTGCAGAAAACGTCAACAAGAAACTGGTTTTTTTTTACTGCTGATTTAAGTCCTTGACCCTTCTACTCTGCTTCAGAAAGAGAAGACAACAATCAAGACAGATTTACTAGTCCAAAATGAATACTTTTAGCAAAATGTGACTAACAATATAAGGTAAGAATATGTGGTATGTTTTTTGTAAATATTAAGTAAGAGGAACCAGTTGCTTATATGAAAGAATGAATCACAAATTTTATATTATGAGAAAACAGAAGAATTCAAATGGAATTATTTTCATTCTACCCCAATATGTTAGTTCTTTTGGTCAATTTACTAAAACTTCCAATATCGGCAGATAAATAACCGTAAGTAAATTGTTGGTTAGCTAAAACAACCTTCTACATTGTTTTATGTAGTTCTTCCACAGTCTCCATAAAAATATGAGAAAGAAATTGAAAGAATACACCAATAAAGCAACTTCTGCTTTCCCAGAGCTGTAATATTTCATCCTATCTACTGTTTGTGCTTCCTGTCTGTCTCCACTTTTGAATAGTGCTGACCCACAGACCGGTGTTACTTAATTCTCAACTTTTTCAAGAATCTTTGAACTCTGAGCTATTCTTTGTGTATCACTCTGCTGTCTCTTCATTCCTCCAAAAAAATGATTTATCTTCTTGAATTTTCAGTATAAAACTAACTTCTTTTACCTTTTTCTTCAACTTGATGCTTGCTAAGGAGACAAAATTGGAGCTCACAGAGACTGATTTAACTTATTTACAGAGCACGAATTCAAGGACAGAATCACACCATGATGTCATTAATCTTTTCCTGGGTATTTGTTTTTGAGCTGATTGTCAATAAAGAAAATATCTCTATCCCTGCAGAGTATTTATATTGAAAGCTTTAGTGAACCTTCCTCTGTTCATATTTTAAAAGGAATGCCAGAAAAACAGAATAAAACTGGCAAAAATATCGTTAGATTTGTAGACTTAATATCATTTATCTGTTGTCAAATTTGCTTGTTGTCCTTATAAATCTGAAGTATTAGAAACCTTTGGAACAGCTCAGAAGTAACTACGTTATCTTTTTCATTTGCTAATCTACAGCTCTGACAAAAAAAGGGGGGTTACCCCCTAGGTTTCCAGAATGCTTTTATGTTCTTTGTTTCACCTCTATAAAACTTCTCTGGAAAATAATGAGAGTTTAATATAGTGTGGCATGCCACAATTTATGTGCTTCCTGGTATTCTAAATGATGTTTACCTTGTCAAACCTGTGAAAAATACCCATCTCAATTCACAATACAAGCAAATATTGACAGCTGTTTAAGTTCATTAGGCAGTGCTGTCCACCAATAGAGTCATGTCTTGAAAGAAAGCAGAAACATAAATAGCAAACAATGGCTGCAAATAAGAATAATTTCGTAAAATTTTATGACATCTACTTTATTTGATTAAAGACATATTCTGTGTGATGTTTCTGTATTTTTACTCCTAGTGTAATAAACTGTAATGAATAAAAGCCTAAGATTTCAAAAAAAATACGTTTTCCAGGAAGAATTCTTAAAACAAGAACAAGACCATGTAATGTAATAACATTAAATGTAATAAATGTAATAACAGTTGATGATGGGATCAGGCTCTTCACCATTCTTCTGCCTAACCTGTAGGCTGAATGCAACCTTTGTAAAGGAGTGTTGTGGAGGGCTCGAAGGCTTATTTATGCCTTGCCTTGCCTGGACATGTTTTTCTGCCCAAACCAGAGGTAAACACATTAAAAGGATAAAAGGGGCACAATAGGCCTGGTGCCATGAAGTCTGACCTGCCGAGGCCCAGGTTGTATAAGGTGGTTGTAAACATGTTTGTGTAAGCCCACGTGCCCAGCTCATGCTTGCCGGGTGCTAGCCTGTGTGTTTACCGTATTTGGGAAACTCCAGACTTGTGATTTTGCCTATTATGGTATTGTTTGGCTGATTGCCGAACCTCAATTTGTCATTTTGGTGGCCAAAGGGCCATTAATCTAGGCCTACATTTAATAAATAGAGGCACACAGGCAAACAACCTGCTCACGCTCACTTACTTGCACAAGCTCACTCACTCATTATTAGGCTTTAGGCTCACCAGATTCTTGGTTATGTCTATTGCTTTGCTGTTTGTTGACAGCCAGTCACTAGTGGTGTTCCCCGGGGATCAGTGCTGGGCCCAGTCCTGTTCAATATCTTTATTGACGATCTGCATGAGGGGATTGAGTCCAGCATCATTAAGTTTGCAGATGACACCAAGCTAGGAGCAGGTGTTGATCTGTTGGAAGGTAGGAGAGCCCTGCAGAGGGACCTGGATGGGTAGGCAGAGGCCAATGGGATGAAATTTAACAAGGCCAAGTGCAGGGTTCTGCACTTTGGCCACAAGCCCAAGCAACACTACAGGCTGGGGACAGAGTGGCTGAAGAGCAGCCAGGAAAAAAGAGACCTGGGGGTACTGGTGGATAGTAGGCTGAAGATGAGCCAGCAGTGCGCCCAGCTGGCCAAGAGGGCCAATGGCATCCTGGCCTGTATCAGGAACAGTGTGGCCAGTAGGACAAGGGAGGTTATTCTTCCCCTGTACTCAACACTGGTCAGGCCACACCTTGAGTACTGTGTCCAGTTCTG